>NQII01006380.1:0-99928 GCA_002778355.1 Clitarchus hookeri
TTTCATCAAAATGACAGGTGCCACATTTGTGCGCATTCTATCTATAATATCTAGCATGAGAACTATTTCTTACTATGCATTATCAACACCTATTTTAAAGCCATTTTTATTAACATAAATAATGAATGAGTAACTAATGCAGCTGTAAACGTGATTATAAGTAATAAACTTATAACTCCCTTTATTCCCGAATCTGCTACACGGAAACAATTTAAGTGGCTCTCTACCTAGATCCCTTCTCCGTATTTTTCCATTCGTTGTGTAGAGCATCAATAAGAAATTTGTAATTTAAGAATAGCTCGAGAGTTATGTGAAATGTCTTATAACGAAAAGCGTTTGACTAAAATTTCACGAGCAACACTTTGTAGCTTGTCTACTAAATCATTTTTTTTTTTTTAGTAATTAAAATGGCCAAAACGTGTGTTGTCACTATCATTTTTGGTATGGCATTCGGTCACAGAGTCTTTGAATTTTTAAGTTGAGAGTTGAGAGATTTGGGCGGCTCTTAACAGCGAGGTATTGAGAGCCGATGAGTGTGAAATGAGGTCAGAATGGAGCAGCACCGGAATGCAAGCGCGGGGGAAACGGGAGATACCCGAGAAAACCCACTGATTAGCAGCATCATCTGGACGATTCCCACTTGCGAAAATCCGGGAGTGACCCGTCCGGGTAATTTAATTCGGTTCACCTAGGTGGGAGGAGAGCAGTCTAANCGGACGATTCCCACTTGCGAAAATCTGGGAGTGACCCGTCCGGGTAATTTAATTCGGTTCACCTAGGTGGGAGGTGAGCAGTCTAATCGATCAGTCCCCGCGGCCCCGTTTAAATTATTAAGTGTATGTAAATCCCAACCTTTATTTTTATTTCTTTATTTGTTATGCCACGCAATGAAATATGGCCAACACTGAACGCTTCATGAAGACGCAAAGCCGACGAAAAGACTACAAGCCAGTTAAGCTCATCGCTCGTAGAGGTGACAAGGTATATGATTTGCGTGCCTTTGACGCCTTTGCCGTTCCCGCGTTTCTGAGCATGCAAGACGTAAAATGACTTCACGCAGGCGAAGCGTTTAATGGTAGTCTATTTCGTCTCTGCGTATTGTCCAAGAATATTTACGGATGGCTTTTCTACTCTCGCATCCTCTTGAGATATTTTTATTTTAACTAAATTCTGTACTGAAATGAAAATTCCATTGGCTGAAATACATGTATTATTTTTATTATTTCCCTAATTTTCGCATGTAGAAAGTTAAGCAATACTGTTTCGACTTCCATTTAAATTAAAGAAAACAAATTACAAATGTATGTACATTCTCAGTTGCATATACGCATGTATAACCTTAGCACTAATTTGTGATCAAAGAAACATCGGGTAGGAATTGGAGAAAGCAGCACTGGCATCTCAATAATTCTGGAATCTCTCGGAGCTCCTTCATAAACCTGAGGACACTTCGCTATGGGAATTCGGAGAGCTTCCTGGAGTATTAAAGGGAACACCACTTATTGAATTCGCTAACTAAGTAAGGTATGGTCTGGCTTGATTGTTTTTCTTATGGAAGACACCTGGCGTGCAAGTTTGGGTTAGATTAACTTGCAAGTTGACCTTATATAACCTCCCAGTTTAGTGGATGAGGAGAATTGAGGTATTCTGTGCAAATTGAATTAAATGAAAACTTTAACACAAAAGTTTGAAAGTAGGGGGAAAAATAAAATACCTATTAAATGTGCGTAACAATGAATTAGTTGGCAAAATTCACAAATGTTTGAGCATTTAATAGTTGAGATGTGAATTACAATTTCCTCAGACGTGTTTTTATAGTAATTATTCACGGATGGGGAGCATTTAAAGTAACTTAATGTAGTTGCCTCACGGTTAATTAAGGATAATTGACATTTATTAAAAACCATGAAAATAACTTTCCTATTTACCATTAAGTGTGACCGTCATAATCTATAGAGCAATGTCGGCAAAAAACTGTAAAAAATAATTGTAGGTACTAATCAACTTTTTAAAACATTAAATGCTCAAAAGGATTTGCAGTTGAAATAAGATGCTCTTTGCGAAAATATAACGTTTTCATACTAATTAATTTTTTAAAATTTTTTTCATTGCAGCGTGGATGCTAGTAATAAGGACCACGGAACTGTTAATTGTCATGTGTTGAGAGGAAACACAAAAGTGTGGAATGACAATACATATCAAGCTTGCAGAAGTGCATAACATTTCATACAACAATGTTTATATTGTGTAATTAAATNAACTTGTATGTCGATGAACCTGTGAAAGGAATAATAAAACTAGATTGTTTTTGAACTCCAATCGCCCTGTGTTTACTTAAGTAGTAAATTGGCCCTTCAGACACCAGTATAAACACTTTCTACCAAGCGACAGTTTTGGTGCTTGTCAACTTTCCGATTTACCGTTAAGTGTGACCGTCATAATCTATAGAGCAATGTCGGCAAAAAACTGTAAAAAGTAATTGTAGGTACTAATCAACTTTTTAAAACATTAAATGCTCAAAAGGATTTGCAGTTGGAATAAGATGCTCTTTGCGAAAATATAACGTTTTCATACTAATTAATTTTTAAAATTTTTTTTCATTGCAGCGTGGATGCTAGTAATAAGGACCACGGAACTGTTAATTTTCATGTGTTGAGAGGAAACACAAAAGTGTGGAATATCAAGCTTGCAGAAGTGCATAACACTTCATACAACAATGTTTATATTGTGTAATTAAATGCTGGCGAAGACGGTTTGAATAGGCGTAAGACGTTTACACGTACTCTGTTTTCGCGTAGGCGGAAGAGAAGTTTGATGAAATTAATCAATTTCTTTTAATGTAATTTTTCAACTAAACAGTTTTCATAACATATAATACAACGCACACAAGTATTCTGCGCAAGGATGACGATTTATTTATTGAAAGTAAATAGAATACTAAATCAGAAACTATCAGAAGGGAGAAGTTGTTAATATTAATATATTATTAAACATTTAATTTAAGGAACTTGGATTTACCGCCCAGCAATCATTTGGATCGTTGCACGACGTTTACGGGGAACATTTGTCAAATAGCAGTACTGACTAATAGGGTCTCCTGGGTAGATCACTAGCGCACGACGTGGCACTTATATTATAAAACAGTTTTCAAGGTTACTATTTACTATTTCAATGCATCCTATACTCGAAATGTCACTCATTTATGAAGTCAGTTTAAAAACTGATAAGAGAATATACTCGGAAAAGAGTTAAATGATACAACACTTTAAAAAAAAACTGCTTAGTGCTTTATTACTGCTACTGGCGTGGCCTTCTTATCACACGTAAAAATTAACGTTTATAGAAATGCAGTAACACGTTCCTGTGATTCAATGAAGTGCAATGAAATTTTTACAAGTTTATAGTATCTATTGTCCTTGCGATTTAGTGTTAATTGTTGTGTTAAAACGAGAAAATATATGGCTGTGGGAATCATCTAGACAGTTAAAATGGGACAGCCATCTGACGGATTGTAGGTATCATTAACAATATTGTAAATATTGATAGTAATAACAACGTAACTGTTTGTTGTTTTTCTTTCTGTGATTGTATCTGCTACTGAGCATATGGTTGCTACAGCAGACCACTGCGTTACTACCACAAAATAGATAGTACCTCCAAAAAAAACGACTTCGACAGCATTTTGATTGTTCCCACAAAAATCGGGATTATAATAACCCAACAGAAAGTTATGTTGCTACAGCCCTCAAATACGTGTACAGAACTGTTCAGTATTAGCAACAAACCATTATTTTGGGTTATTACAATACAAGTTGTTGTGGGAACAATTAAAATATTGTTGAAGTTGTTCTTTTGGAGGCACTATCTGGTTTGTTTTAGGAACACAATGTTGCCGTGCAGTGACAATATCTACAGTAGCAAATACAATCACACAAAGCAATACAAGAAACAGTTATGTTGGCATTACTACGTTAACAATATTGTTAATGATACCTGCAACCCATCAGATGACTCTCACTATCTAACAGTCTAGGCGTTTCCTACAACTATGTTTTTTTTTCAGTATAGAACAAAGAAAGTAAAGGGACTGAGTGAGTTGGCGGAGTGGTTAACCCCGGGGCTAGTATTGAAGAGGACAGTGGTTCGATTCCTTGTCTGGCTATCCTGGTTTACGCTGTCAATGTATTCCCGAATCATTTCAGGCGAATGCCAAGACAGTTTCTTACTGCAGGCCGTGGCTGATTCCTTCCCCGTTCCTGCTTCTCTGGGTAACATGCTCGGTCTCTAACAACCTCGCTGTTGACGAGACGTTAAGCCATAGCTACCATAAACAGAGACGAAGCGAATTTGAGTGATTACACATTGAAATCCTGTTATTATAAAAAAAAATATTCATAAATGTAACTACTTCAGTCAATTATACTGCAATATTTCATTCAGCGTATGCGTGAAATTATCTACAACTATAATAAAATTGTTAAAAAATTCTTAATTGACATTTAACACGTTCACCTACAGTGTCCTATAGGCTGTTTATTTATTGTAAACATTTTTTAAACCAATATTTGAGACAGTAATTTAACGGGCACACTGACTGGCATGCGGCCATAACGACGGACAATTTACGAATAAGGTGTGGTAAATGTTCAAAACAACTTACGAATTAATTTAAGCACCATTTTGCCATGAACTTCAATAAATGTCCACATTTACCAGTCAGCCTTAATAAAAATATTATATGCATTATTTTAGTAAGGTTCTTCCCTTTTATATTTATGTCTTAGATTTAATGAAAATTACTGCACTAAGAATGTTAAAGGAAACAAAAAGTTAGCTTTGATACACTTTCACTTAATTTTTAAATATAATAAGCAGGTTTTTTGAAAATACCTGCATAAAAACCTGTATATAATAATAAGGTATACTGAGAGGTGGATTTGAACGACATAATGAGACACACTTGGCTGAATAGTGAAAGCAATCATAGTTAGACACAATTGCTTTTATCCATACACGTTTAAGTATTAGCTTATAGGATATGTATGGCCCATAACGGCAGCCCCAGGTAAAATAATTTCTCACCATCTGTATTACTACTGTACCTTTTATTTCATAAGGTTGCTGCTGCTAGACCCGACTGTTGAAAGAAACGGTCAGCAAGTCAGTGCATTGGTGTTCCGTGTTAAACAATCTTTTTAAATACGTATCCAGATTCATGAGGTATGACGGTATTAATAAAATTAATGAACTAAATTAAGTTTCCTAATTTCTATACTATTGTATAAGTATACTCAAGAAACACACGTCATTGTCATCCCTTGGCAGAAAATCCAAAACATGTAGGTTCGTCCCATGTGCGATGCGCTATTGTTATTTATTTTCAGTTAACTTATATTTATTTAACGTTGCATTTATAATATTATTGCAGTATTAATCACTGGCAAAAATGTTTATTTAATCTCTTGTAGACATTTGCACCATTGTTTCAAACAACAAATGTATTTCCAAATGTATAATCTGATATTTTACGAAATGTTTCGCTGCAAAACTTAATTTGCGGGATGTGGGAAGACTGGGAGAGAATAGGAAAATTATTTAGGTTACCACAGCAACGAGATAATTTATTCAAATATATTTTATCACATAAAGGCTGGTCAAACTGTATACCTGCAAACAGTGTATTTTCATTTAGATCTATAAACATCCGTTAATAAAATGGTTTTCTTCGGGTTTTGTTATTTCCCATGTAGGAGTTTGGATCCAGTTTCAAGAAACAAGTAGTAAAATGGTGACCGTAAAATGATTTTTATCAACACTTGTATGTATTCCACATTTCTGAAGTGTTAAATGTTGCCAAAACGAAAAATTGTATGAAGAGAAAAGCCCCAAACTACAAATGAGCTGGCCAAATTACAAAACTTTCTATGGCTAAAGCAAGTGCAGCTTGCCCGCTATTATATAAACTCTAATTTTACAGATAAAATCTTTGTGTGAATATAATAGTTTGTTTATAATTGCGTAACGTGAAAGCGGCAGTCACGTGCTTACGGCGCAACGAACTCTCGATAAGTTTGACGTGCCCCCTTCACCCATGCTGACTTTCTGCAGTGTTTTCTTTAGCAAGAATTCAATCACCAAAGATAGATAAATCAGCCCTTAAGTTCAGACTTAAATTTCACTTTGTTCACACAATCAAAAGTTCGTTATAATTTGTAACTGAGGTCTTGCGAGAAATTCCAAAAGTGATTTGAAATAAATTAAATTATTTCATTTTTTGATTGTTTTTATTAGCAATTTTTACGTAATTGAAATAGATAGGCCAAATATCTAAATAAAGGTAAATGCATTTGGCGTGATACATTTTCTATCCTCGTCTCCCTAAGCACAAATGAGTACAACCTGTTTTTTCCTCGTGAACTGCGGCAGACTTCATAAATAACATAAATTTTTTTGCAAAATCTACAAATAGTCTGGTGAGTTATGTATATGTAGCACAAAACTTAAAATTTTCAATTCTTCACAATGAAATTCGATTATCAACGGTGAAACCACCTTTTAAAATGCGTATGTAGATACTGTGGGTCGCCACAATATGCAGCGTAAATATAGGATACTATATATGGTCTGCAGGTGTAACCGCCTCTCACTTGGCCAACCCACAGTTCCAAAGTGTTTATACACCGGCAACATGGCGATGCCAAACTATCTGGAAGTGATGTCAAAACTAAAGAGTATCTTAGGAAAGTGAATATTACGTTTATGGTTGGCAGTCGCTGGCAGCACATGAGCGAAGTCACCGAGGGGAGAAACATCTACGTCCTTGTCTCCTTTCCTCATAATAAACGTTAACATACGAATTTCTTGACCCTATTCAGCCATTGGAGCCATCCAGGGTTTTATCATTCTCCTTTTATTGTTTACCATTTGTGGTTTCCTATGGCACATACTACCTCTAGCCGGGGGCGAGCTTCGTTTCCGGCCCTCGGCGCTCCATGTCCACTTCCACCAGTTGGCTTATTCCTTCAGTACCCTGCCCCACCGGGCATAGCTGTTCTCCTTTTTGGAGAAATTACTATCCACCCATATAGAGAGTATTTAAACCACTGCCAGAACAAGTCCATCCTCGATCTGACCTCCGGGCACTAGGTGAGTTGGTGAGCATTCAGCACAAGCACTTTTAGGACCGTGCATCCAACCTCACCGGCAGAGGGAACCTCTAGAGTGGCGAGACTAGCCCGTGCTACTCCTTCCCTTCCTTTTCATAGTGGGTTCTCCATTCGACTGGACTAATGCCCCAACCCAGAAATGGTGAATTTCCATTCACTTCGATTTCTTCACTTTCAAATTCAGCCTTGGGCATTCTCACCATAAAGGAGTAGACCGGCCCACCACCAACCACTACCATCATGACTGCCCATGATTCAAGTTTAGCAAGGGAGGCTGATACTCCTTTTGGTAAACCAGGCATAGGAAACGTCCGGGAGTTTCCCACTTTTGCTAACTTCAACTCTTAGAGGTTATCCGGTGGTACCACAAAGGCGTAGCGGGATAGGAGGGAACCCACTACCTCTCTTCGTTCAGAGAGCAAGTCATAATACAAGAGTGAAAACAGCCGCTAACACGGCAAACTTCAGCCCCAGGCCCCAGAAAAACGACCGTCACTGGCCAACAACATGTCGGAGCGCCGTTCGACGATCAACGTCTGGTAACCTACTCGCCAGCCGACAGCTCAGCCTGTAGAGAATCTTTCGCAGCATGCGATAGCCAATCAGATACAAGGTCCCTTTCCCATAGACTCACGCAGCCTATGATCTAATGGCTACTTAAACATAAAACGAACAGCCCAGCCATTTCACATCTGCATGCTTATATTTTTTTCACCTTGAAACTTCAGGGGCCACTGGGGTGCAGTGGCTGTACAACTCGCCTCCCACCGCGGCAAACCGGGTTCGATTTCCGGTGGGGTCGTCCCCGGGTTTTCGCATGTGGGAATGGTGCCGGACGATGCCGATGGTCGGTGGGTTTTCTCGGGGATCTCCTGCCCCCCTCTTTAAATTCCGGTGGTGCTCCATACTCACATTGCTTGACACTCATCGGCTCGCTAAACCCCGATGTTAAGAGTAGTCAAAGCGGCAACATATCGCATGAAACTATTGGCTACTATCTATGATCTCCAAACATCTGAGAAATGTAAAGATCGAATGTACAAAACAATTAGAAAGATACAATGCGTATAATAAGTAAATAAATTAAATTTATATAAACATAGTAATGTGTGTTCAATTTCTTATAAAGTCCCTTCTGCTTCTCTAAAACAGCCTGAACCGAGAGAGTAAGTGGATGCTGACAGCTCGCCTAGCAGCGAAATCGAGAAATTATGCCATCTATGTATTGAAAACAGAATCCAACACGGAGGGTGCCGACAGCGAAACCTATACTTTAAAAACATATACAAATATGGCTTCCACCTGGTGGCTAAATCGACAATGCGCCTGGTGGCTGAATTAATACACTAGCACCACCTAGATGTTAAAAACATATGAAATCCAAGATGGCGTCCTCCAGCAATGTATAAACAGATGACAAAAGAAAAACCAATATGGCTGAATACGATAGAATTAGTATTGGTGCGGGGAGTCAAGGGAGTCACTCGTCTGCTGCGCGCGGTGCTGGACGAACTCCGGAAATGTAAGTTTTTAAATAACGTTTTTAAATATTTTAAAATATTTTTTTTTTAATTTTTGTAATTTTTTATAAATTTTGAAATGTTTATAATTTATTGCAATAGTTTGGAATATTTTAGGTTCAAGGTCAAGTGACCCGGTTCCAACATGGCTGACGAAATGGAAACTGGTCGACCTGGCGAGGGCCGGTCATGTCGGGAGCTTAGTCAATCCACCTATGATCGAACCCTGGACCTTTACATTTTTAAACTATTTTTTTTAATTTTTAATTTTTTTTTAAATTTTTTATAATTTTTTGGGGGATGTAAAACTTTTCTGCAATTTTTTAAAATTAGTTTTGGATTTTTTTCGAAATTTATTGGGTCAAATGGTTACTGGGGTCAAAGGTTAAACTTAAAAGGTCACGGGGTCAAAGTTGAGGTCACCTGCATTCAATATGGTGGCTAAGATGGCTGACAGAACCAAAATGGCTGACTGTCAACTCCGATCCTGGATCCCATGTATTGATTTGGCATATCCTATGCCTATGAAACCAATATGGCCACAACTGCTCTGCCCTCAAAAACGATACACTCAAATCACCCCGAATTGGTTGATTCGGGGGGAACGGTTCTTTTTTTGTGGGGAAAAAGGGAATTTATAGGGAAAATGGGAAATTTAAGGGGAAAAGGGCCAACCGGAATGACAGCATGAACAGCTGCAATCTCCGATGCCAGACGCCAATGGCTCAAAGTCCCCTTTTATATACTACTTCTGTATGTCACTATTTATTCAAGTAGGGCACATGTTTGTATGTAAATATCTTTATTCAAGTATGTGTGTGTCAATGCACATTTTTTTGTTTCAAATGTCACCATGTCTGTACTTGTAGGTATGTAGTGGGAGAGGGAGAGAAATTGGCTAGTTTAACAAGTGTTCTGTATGCCACTATTTATTCAAGTAGAGTACGTGTGTGTATATTACTCTGTTTATTCAAGTATACGTGTCAATGCACAAGTCTTTGTCGTTTCGTTTTAATGTAAAAGTATTTCTAAAATGTATATGGGGCGAGGCGAGAGTCACATGTTGTTATATCAATTTTGTATTTATTATTACCAAGAACATTTGGCATTCTGTCTTGCAACAATTTGTGTACGTGGAGAGAGCTATATAAATCGGTTTGGCAAAATAAATGTATATATATGCAACCATATACAGTACGTTTTTTATTTGTTACCTATGAATTACATTAGAGTGGTAGCAGATATATATATACGAAACGTAATTACTTTTGTGATGAAGGTAACACATTTTACACACACAGCTGCTTGCTTTCCTTAAAAGTTGCCAGTTTAGTAAAGGTATCATTACTCTCTGGAGAGAGAGAGAGAGAGAGAGAGAGAGAGAGAGAGAGAGATACGACTCATACAGGCTCCTTGAGGAGGTAATATCCTTAATATATGTGCTCATTATTGTGTATTTTCGTTCTCGGTCTTTCTTAACTACACTATAAGATCATAACTAAGTACTTACAAGTTCAGTTATTTGTTTTTTAAATACGCTGTTAAGGAATAATTAAGTTTTTATTGACCATTTATTTGCAGTTGCTCCATGATTTGAGGATAATTTCACGTGTCAAACAGCCCTTTTTTAAACTAACTTGATTGTATTCTACGCTTTAAGGTGCCTTATTGTTATGTTTTTCATTTGCAACCCACCAAAAACGGTTCCTTTCTGTACTTCTCAAAACTTTAAATCTCGACGCGCATTTGAAATTATTACTACAGACAAACAAAAGGGAGCACAAAGGAACTAAAGACGGCAAATCACGAGGGAATACACACAGATTCAATTAGTGACTTGAGTATCTAGTAAAAATGGTGGAAATTTTACCCGAAAACAGGTTTTTAGCAAAAAGACTAGTGGAAAGTGGTGCCCTCTTCACTCTGTGGCCACTGTCCGAACTCGGTGAAGGCCTTACGTGCAAGNAAAAAGACTAGTGGAAAGTGGTGCCCTCTTCACTCTGTGGCCACTGTCCGAACTCGGTGAAGGCCTTACGTGCAAGCATTTCCCCTGCGAGGGGATGATGAGGGGGAAGGGGGTTGGCCGAGAGTGCACAGGGAGCAAACAGTGAGAACGAGTTTTGGTATTCCGTGGGTATTGGTGGTTGTTGCGGAGATTGATACGGGGGGTGGGGGGAGGAGTTGCCTGTAAGTCGTGGCGTGGCGAGGAGCATAGCAGTTCTGGGAAATGTAATGACGACTGACAAATAACAACTCTAGCCAGCCCTTCTTCAGCTAATTTCTCTATACATAAATTCCGTCAGAAGGAATTGCACTCTGTGCTATTTTTTTTGGGTTAGGATTATTAACATTTTTGCAGTTTCATTTTGCATTTGTATTACTCATAGAATTTTTATTCGTAAAACACCATCCCATAATTTTTAAAGCAAAGGAAATTTTTTTTTTCAAACAAAAATAAATTTTGATTGTTCTAAACGTACGAGTATGTAGAAGAACTTTACAACGTCTCCCATGCACAAAATATATTAAATAGCTATATAAACCCAGTATTCTTAAATAACTGGTGGTGTTACAGATTACTACAATAACAATAAAAAATATAGGTAATTGGAGCGAATATAACTATGCGGAATGAACAGTCAAAGATTTATTCAGAGTTGTGTTTCGATTCGCTGCCGTCACATACAAACAACACTATTTATAAATGTTCGTCAAGTATACAACACTAGTTTTGGAAAATGTAGTTTTGGTTTTGACGTAAATATTACGTAGTCTTTATTTTTGTAGTATGAATTTAACAGCAAAGCGGTTGCTAATTTTTTACACATCTTTTCACATGCTGCGCACAAATAATGCACAGGCTGAACTATTCCTACAAAAGAGATCGGCAAGCAGTATCTAATAAAACGATTAATGTTTGCGTACCATGTACACAAGTNTGAACTATTCCTACAAAAGAGATCGGCAAGCAGTATCTAATAAAACGATTAATGTTTGCGTACCATGTACACAAGTTTATTATAGAAATTGATGACTTATGATGAATGCTTTTACTGAAAAACCTCAGATACAGCGAGTATGCAATGGTTGTAATAAATAATCGGCAAAGCTCTTCAATACAGCTAAATGAAAAAAAAAACATGCAGGCTGATGTCGGTTGTGTAACGACAGTTGCCTTTTACTTTTTTCATCACCACCAAATAACAATTTTTAAAATTTATTTTTTTTATTAAAATTTAATGAGTGATAGCCCTATTTCAACAGTAAAAACCAAACAGACATGTTTATTTTTTAGTTTCAAATTC
The DNA here is from genome assembly GCA_002778355.1 of Clitarchus hookeri. Classification (NCBI taxonomy): domain Eukaryota; kingdom Metazoa; phylum Arthropoda; class Insecta; order Phasmatodea; family Phasmatidae; genus Clitarchus; species Clitarchus hookeri. Next base: position 11,992 of record NQII01006380.1, read on the forward strand.
ATTCGGATAAAATAGGTAATTTTATTCATGCAAACATGTTATAATTGTTAAAGAAATTAAAAAAAAATTGTTTTCTAATATTTATTACGAAAGTCCAAACGATAAAATATGGTAACGATGTTTCTTTTTTCCGTTTTCGTTTTGGTTATATTTCAATCACATATTCTTGTGTAAGTATTATGCACTCATAAACTTCAACAATGTAAATGCTAATGGTATACTCAAAAGGTTTTTTTTCCTATTAATCAGATCCTTTGCAAAACTGTCTTCAAATGTAAATCCACGAGGTTTGTTTTTTGATACGTTTGTTGAATTCTTCCAATGCATTTTTCGTAAAACTCGGTATGCTTCTCCACATCTTATATCACGGGTTCTTAATTTGAAAACATTGTAAATCTCACAGCTACGGCCAATAACCGCATGTGTGTATTGGCCGATAGTCAGCATAGTACTGCAAAGCGGTGACGCAGCGACACTGGAGACACGTGTGCACCGACACTGCTTCATCTCAGCTAGCCAACGATGCTGTTGTGTACCAANACGTGTGCACCGACACTGCTTCATCTCAGCTAGCCAACGATGCTGTTGTGTACCAAGCAGAGGTAGTTGTAACGGTACAGAGTGATTCATAGCAACCGAGCTGTGCAGGATTACCTGAGAAGCGATCTTTGTGATGCGTCACTTGGCCTTCACCTGCTCTACCTGGACGTTTTTCTGGTTGATGCAGCATCATTCCAAAGCTAACGTTATTTTATTTTTTTTAGTATTCATATAGCCTATATAAAACAATTTATAGNTGAACTATTCCTACAAAAGAGATCGGCAAGCAGTATCTAATAAAACGATTAATGTTTGCGTACCATGTACACAAGGTTATTATAGAAATTGATGACTTATAATGAATGCTTTTACTGAAAAACCTCAGATACAGCGATTATGCAATGGTTGTAATAAATAATCAGCAAGGCTCTTCAATACAGCTAAATGAAAAAAAAAAAAAAAAAATGCAGGCTGATGTCGGTTGTGTAACGGCAGTTGCCTTTTACTTTTTTCATCACCACCAAATAACAATTTTTAAAATAAATTTTTTTATTAAAATTTAATGAGTGATAGCCCTATTTCAACAGTAAAAACCAAACAGACATGTTTATTTTTTAGTTTCAAATTCATTCGGATAAAATAGGTAATTTTATTCATGCAAACATGTTATAATTGTTAAAGAAATAAAAAAAAAATTGTTTTCTAATATTTATTAGGAAAGTCCAAACGATAAAATATGGTAACGATGTTTCTTTTTTCCGTTTTCGTTTTGGTTATATTTCAATCACATATTCTTGTGTAAGTATTATGCACTCATAAACTTCAACAATGTAAATGCTAATGGTTTACTCAAAAGGTTTTTTTTCCTATTAATCAGATCCTTTGCAAAACTGTCTTCAAATGTAAATCCACGAGGTTTGTTTTTTGATACGTTTGTTGAATTCTTCCAATGCATTTTTCGTAAAACTCGGTATGCTTCTCCACATCATATATCACGGGTTCTTAATTTGAAAACATTGTAAATCTCACAGCTACGGCCAATAACCGCATGTGTGCATTGGCCGATTGTCAGCATAGTACTGCAAAGCGGTGACGCAGCGACACTGGAGACACGTGTGCACCGACACTGCTTCATCTCAGCTAACCAACGATGCTGTTGTGTACCAAGCAGAGGTAGTTGCAACGGTATAGAGTGATTCACAGCAACCGAGCTGTGCAGGGTTACCTGAGAAGCGACTATTGTGACGCGTCTCTTGGCCTTCACCTGCTCTACCTGGACGTTTTTCTGGTTGATGCAGCATCATTCCAAAGCTAACGTTATTTTTTTTTTTTTAGTATTCATATAGCCTATATAAAACAATTTATAGTGTTATTTTTACGTTAAAGGGTTGCGTGGTATAAGAGGGGAGGGGGGAGGCACCCCTGCAGTTTGGATATTTTTTCATACATCCCAATTATATAGAAAATATTGCTTATTTGTTGGTGTGAATTTCCTATAGATAATTACAGGGAAGATCTTATCATCGGTTCGAAGGGAGTGAGAGTCACTGACTTGTATAGATCTTATAGTGGCACCAATGAGAAAGAAGTAAGGTGAAGCTGGAACAGCGACCGAATGCAATTGTGTGAGGAACTGGAGTATCCGTCATATGTCATAGACCAACGGCAACTTCCACCAGATTTTTCACATGCGAAAAATTCGAGGTGACCTGGCCGGAAATAGATCGTCTTCGCGGAAGGCATGCGCTCTAAGTCGGTACACCACCGCAGTTTTTTTTTGTTAAAAATATTGTAGAGGAACACTCTTTCAATCAACATAGCCTTTTCAAGATTTTCGTAGCGATTCCTTATAAATAACTGCCTCTATTTAATTTATTACACCCTTTAATAGCCAACTGTTATCCTATATACAAATTAAAACTAAAATTACAAAATTTAGTATTAATGATTTTCTTACATAATGTCACCCGAAAAAGAGCACAAAAACACTATCGCATTATTATTAAAGCGGGGCCATTTTAGTCGTTTTGTTGAATATCTCATCCTATGGACTTCCAGAAAAGTTTCATAGCCTTTTCTTGAATGCTGTATAATTACATAAAATATGAATATTTATAGACTATGAAAGAAGGCCCTAGAAGAAAATAAAGATGTGTGGCGTTTTCGTATTAGTAATTTAAATTGGTAGGAAAACACAATTTTATTTTTATCAGAATTGTATTCAGTTTGTTACCGCTTAATAGATGGAAATGAAGTAAAATGCGTATGATTATGTACTAAGAGTATTTTCTGTACGCTGTTTATCATTCATGATTGAATATTGGAGCGTCCGTAGGTTGTAGAGTTTTGGAATAACAAAAAAAAAAAAAAAAACGATAAAGATAATTTTGGGAAATACGAAAAATATTTTTTGTAAATAAAGTCAGTATTCAGCAAGGTAAAATGAACGAAAAATATTTTTTTATTGATTATATTTGCCACGAGTATTACTTTTGGCTCTACAAATTTCAACAAATGTGTGCTGTTTATGGGTGTTAACTTCAACAAATTACAAGACAAAACAAGAAATAGTGACAATAGTTGAACAATTATAAAATGTAGTTAATGTACGTGTAAGAGCACATTTTCTAGAATAATTAAATGAGCACAGAACAATGTGGTGCAGTTTAAAAAACACNAGATAATTTTGGGAAATACGAAAAATATTTTTTGTAAATAAAGTCAGTATTCAGCAAGGTAAAATGAACGAAAAACATTTTTTTATTGATTATATTTGCCACGAGTATTACTTTTGGCTCTACAAATTTCAACAAATGTGTGCTGTTTATGGGTGTTAACTTCAACAAATTACAAGACGAAACAAGAAATAGTGACAATAGTTGAACAATTATAAAATGTAGTTAATGTACGTGTAAGAGCACATTTTCTAGAATAATTAAATGAGCACAGAACAATGTGGTGCAGTTTAAAAAACACTGTACTCGCATTTGGGAGGACCCGGGTTCGAGTCCCGGTCCTGTCACCCAGATTTCTGTTTTCATTTTTTTTCGGAATCACTCCAGGCAAATGCAACGAATCCTTGCTTGGAACCAAGGCTGATTTCTTATCCCATCTCCAATAGTGTGTGTGTGTGTTTCCATCTCTAATGTCTGTCGTCAATAAGTAAAGTTAAATAAGTAAATACATGTATAAACAGATAAACATAGACTTCGAAATGTAAAACAGCTTTGATTTAATGAATGTACTTGTGATTGTATTGTCAGATGTCAACTTTCTTGATATATGTATCGTTCATGTTAAGTATTATAAAAATTAAAATATAAGTAAAAATTTAAAATCCATTAATGTCGATGTGTAGTGAAAAGGATGTTAATAAATAAACAGTCAAATGCTAAGATGCTAGGGACATCTAAACTTTAAAATATTTTAATCCGAATTTTGAAGAACACTGCTCGTAATAATGTAACGCCAATAGATTTCCCACTATGATCTAAGGCAGTTTTACAATTGGCACTTTTTGTTAATAAAATAGTCATGTGGTCCAATGGTGTGTACAAAATCTGTGACATATTTTTGCAATTTGCGTTTTGCATTTCATCAACTTCAAAGCTGCGCCTTGTTAGTTTTCCATGCAAGGGTGTTTTAATATGTTCATACATTTAGCTATTGTGATAAATAAACGTGTATCACAGTCATTATGAAGAAAGTTGTTATATATTTATGTTAAATGCACTTTATTCCTATTTATAACAATATTTTTAACGTGTAACTTATTTTAGATATGCTTATTTCAAACTAAACAGTCCCATAAAATGTTCATACAAAAATATGAATTTTTTAAGGATTCCTGTATTTTTAATTTTATACTCATGCTTTTACACTTATATATAAAATGTTAATACAAATAGCAGCATTGCATTCTCAACAGGCGTATTTCGATGTATTACATCTAAAACCTTACAAAATACGAAACGCGAAATTCTTCCAAAGCAATTGAAACACAGCCTCAGTCATTAATCTAACTAATACATGTAATGTGACAAATTTTTGTTTGACATTATGATGCCACTTCCCTCATTTATTTTATTGTGTGTAACTTGGGTTGCAATATTATTGCATGAGTTACTTTTGGCCGTAATCTTCCAGCATATTGATAATGCTTCGCTGGGGGAAAAGGGATTACCGCGAGAAAACCCACCGGGCAATGGCAACATCCGCCAGATTTTTCACAGGCGAAAATCCGCATTTCGGATCGCGCTGGTGAAAGACGAGTGATCCGACTACTACATTATGTGGCCCCTGTAACGGAAAGTTCAGAAATTAATTAAGGAGATATGAAATTGTTAAATGAAATAACTTTATCTCAGAATACATATCACAATTCATATTATTTAAAAGTATTAATATATATTAATAAACTTTTATAAAGATACCAAAGACCTATAATATTTGTATACCCTCTTAGATAATAATCTGACACCACATTACGTTATCACACATAAATAATACGGGCGGGCCAATCGTTTAGTTTGAATGACAAAAGGCGAGTTCCAATCCGTCAATTTGGGGATTTAGGGTTTAGGAATTTAGGGTGGATTAATTCGAACGTCACAGCACAACACGCGACTGAGTTGGAAAATACAGGTTTGCGAATATACAATCGTATTTTTCCGTAAAAAAATTAATTTTTTCACTTCTTCGTCGGTTTTCTGTAATTAAAATTTTATTTAAAACGATATCTAATCGTCTTTTTCGGCTTTGGAAATAAGGCATAAGAATCTTATTAACTTATTACTTGCGCACAAAATTACATTGGGATCCCTTAATTACCATTGTTACCGTGCACTGTATTAAATATGGCAGAGACTTCTATTGGATTACAGCCGAAACGCACCATACGTGCGATGCGTTAATAAACAACGGAAGACGACTTTACGAGTTATTAAATAAGTTAATGTTGCTACTCCACCTCAGGAAACTTCGACCGTAAATAATAAAATATTTAGGGCTTAAACTTGGTCAAGAGATCAATTTATTAACCTAAATAGCGAGCTGTTATCGGTTTAGAACACCGCTAATGTCTAAGATATGTGCAGTATAAGCAAAAAAAAGTGTATAGATGAAGCTGAAATATTCCTTGCAAAATAGAGATGCTTGCTCTGTGGTTATAAATCACACATACATGCCTTATGTATATATAATGTGTACATACATATAAAACACAATCCATTACAACTCAAGCTGAAAAAAATGGCTTCTCTTGCAAATAATGCAGTTTAAATCTATTTCGCACAGTTGTGTGCAGAACGTTTTAAACCTGGTAACAATTGTTTCNGCTTGGAACCAAGGCTGATTTCTTATCCCATCTCCAATAGTGTGTGTGTGTGTTTCCATCTCTAATGTCTGTCGTAAATAAGTAAAGTTAAATAAGTAAATACATGTATAAACAGATAAACATAGACTTCGAAATGTAAAACAGCTTTGATTTAATGAATGTACTTGTCATTGTATTGTCAGATGTCAACTTTCTTGATATATGTATCGTTCATGTTAAGTATTATAAAAATTAAAATATAAGTANATTGTATTGTCAGATGTCAACTTTCTTGATATATGTATCGTTCATGTTAAGTATTATAAAAATTAAAATATAAGTAAAAATTTAAAATCCATTAATGTCGATGTGTAGTGAAAAGGATGTTAATAAATAAACAGTCAAATGCTAAGATGCTAGGGACATCTAAACTTTAAAATATTTTAATCCGAATTTTGAAGAACACTGCTCGTAATAATGTAACGCCAATAGATTTCCCACTATGATCTAAGGCAGTTTTACAATTGGCACTTTTTGTTAATAAAATAGTCATGTGGTCCAATGGTGTGTACAAAATCTGTGACATATTTTTGCAATTTGCGTTTTGCATTTCATCAACTTCAAAGCTGCGCCTTGTTAGTTTTCCATGCAAGGGTGTTTTAATATGTTCATACATTTAGCTATTGTGATAAATAAACGTGTATCACAGTCATTATGAAGAAAGTTGTTATATATTTATGTTAAATGCACTTTATTCCTATTTATAACAATATTTTTAACGTGTAACTTATTTTAGATATGCTTATTTCAAACTAAACAGTCCCATAAAATGTTCATACAAAAATATGAATTTTTTAAGGATTCCTGTATTTTTAATTTTATACTCATGCTTTTACACTTATATATAAAATGATAATACAAATAGCAGCATTGCATTCTCAACAGGCGGATTTCGATGTATTACATCTGAAACCTTACAAAATACGAAACGCGAAATTCTTCCAAACCAATTGAAACACAGCCTCAGTCATTAATCTAACTAATACATGTAATGTGACAAATTTTTGTTTGACATTAGGATGCCACTTCCCTCATTTATTTTATTGTGTGTAACTTGGGTTGCAATATTATTGCATGAGTTATTTTTGGCCGTAATCTTCCAGCATATTGATAATGCTTCGCTGGGGGAAAAGGGATTACCGCGAGAAAACCCACCGGGCAATGGCAACATCCGCCAGATTTTTCACAGGCGAAAATCCGCATTTCGGATCGCGCTGGTGAAAGACGAGTGATCCGACTACTACATTATGTGGCCCCTGTAACGGAAAGTTCAGAAATTAATTAAGGAGATATGAAATTGTTAAATGAAATAACTTTATCTCAGAATACATATCACAATTCATATTATTTAAAAGTATTAATATATATTNGTTAGTATATATTAATAAACTTTTATAAAGATAACAAAGACCTATAATATTTGTATACCCTCTTAGATAATAATCTGACACCACATTACGTTATCACACATAAATAATACGGGCGGGCCAATCGTTTAGTTTGAATGACAAAAGGCGAGTTCCAATCCGTCAATTTGGGGATTTAGGGTTTAGGAATTTAGGGTGGATTAATTCGAACGTCACAGCACAACACGCGACTGAGTTGGAAAATACAGGTTTGCGAATATACAATCGTATTTTTCCGTAAAAAAATTAATTTTTTCACTTCTTCGTCGGTTTTCTGTAATTAAAATTTTATTTAAAACGATATCTAATCGTCTTTTTCGGCTTTGGAAATAAGGCATAAGAATCTTATTAACNAAATATACAATCGTATTTTTCCGTATAAAAATTAATTTTTTCACTTCTTCGTCGCTTTCTGTAATTACAATTTTATTTAAAACGATATCTAATCGTCTTTTTCGGCTTTGGAAATAAGGCATAAGAATTTTATTAACTTATTACTTGCGCACAAAATTACATTGGGATCCCTTAATTACCATTGTTACCGTGCACTGTATTAAATATGGCAGAGACTTCTATTGGATTACAGCCGAAACGCACCATACGTGTGATGCGTTAATAAACCTCGGAAGACGACTTTACGAGTTATTAAATAAGTTAATGTTGCTACTCCACCTCAGGAAACTTCGACCGTAAATAATCAAATATTTAGGGCTTAAACTTGGTCAAGAGATCAATTTATTAACCTAAATAGCTAGCTGTTATCGGGTTAGAACACCGCTAATGTCTAAGATATGTGCAGTATAAGCAAAAAAAAGTGTGTAGATGAAGCTGAAATATTCCTTGCAAAATAGAGATGCTTGCTCTGTGGTTATAAATCACACATACATGCCTTATGTATATATAATGTGTACATACATATAAAACACACAATCCATTACAACTCAAGCTGAAAAAAATGGCTTTTCTTGCAAATAATGCAGTTTAAATCTATTTCGCACAGTTGTGTGCAGAACGTTTTAAACCTGGTAACAATTGTTTCATATAAGTTTAAGATCACTAGGTTATAACGTGCTGAATTTTAGGTGAGACAGCAGTTCGGTGTGTTGACCATAGTCAATTATCCGTCCTGACCACACAGCCAAAATAAATTACACAATATTTTAGCCAGTGAAGAGTATGAGAACAACAATATTGTCATTTGAATTTATGTACCCAATTATTAAAAACTGGCTGATTTTTTATACACTGATTATTTTATAACGTGATATTTGTGGTGTAAAAGTGTGTACTGAATTATAACGGGGAAGGTACGGTGAAGGTCATCACGTTGTGTGTCATCACAGAGTGTAAGTAGGCTCTTAGCTCCATGTTGCCCGCTTCCAACCTTACTCCTCCCCAAGACTCTTTCTCAACGCGACTATGTTAGCTGGAAAACAGACACGTGCATTCCAAGAATGGCGATTGTGTTTTTTTACGTATACTTGNCCCCACAAGACTCTTCCTCAACGCGACTATGTTAGCTGGAAAACAGACACGTGCATTCCAAGAATGGCGATTGTGTTTTGTTACGTATACTTGTCGCTGGTATCGCCATCTTTCAACGGAAAGCTGAACAAACAGAAGAAATTTGAAGCTTTGTCTCTAATGTTCACCAACATGTGCGACACTTACCAATTCCACCTTCCGGCCGCCAAGAATACCAGGCCCTTAATCCTTATTGCTACAGTCGGTTCATGACTGGAAGAAACTTTTGAAAATCAACCTTTGAAAAAACACCCTAGCCATTAGCTTCATGCATATAACATTACAAACAGCGGCGAGTGCAGATACAGTTATGCCCTTAGGTTGCCAGCACAAAGAAAGGAAATAGTTCCGAAGTTTTAACGTAATTGTTAATTTATCGCTTACAAATGGGTTTCGAAAAGACTTGTATCTTATTATGCCAATTATTAATGACGTGATGCTAACGTATTAAGGTTTCAACGATTTTTGCATAGTCGCATGATTACAATCAAGGTGAAAGTAGCGCGGCCATTTCTTTACAAACCTTTGTTCCGTGTGTTGTTGACACACGTGCCAGACAATTTGTGGGATTATCTTGTTTAACCTATAATAATTCATTTATTGGTTTTTTTTTTTTACTAATATACGGTCATTATTATTTCTAGTTGTACTGATTCCTTTCGTATCTGAAACATGAATAAGAGATTACTCGTAGTGCGTTCTCATGTGTTTAATATTTTTTAAATTTATTTCAGGTTTGCTTAAAATTTTATTTACTGTATTTTACGTTGTATGTTGCGGTAGTTTTTGTGTGCAGTCATGAGTTTTATCAAGGTGAAGAATAGAGAAGTAACCACTCTTCATTGCCAACAGGACATCATTAACCTCACCGAATCGCTGTATTCCCTAATTAGGTGAGGAGAAATGAAACCCTGCAACGTCGGGGAAAGAGTGGCAGAAATGTTGAAACTCTCCAGATCCACAGTGCTAAGGTATGTTAAAATATATGTAGTATTAACCATTGCGTTTGCAAGTTGTGTGTGTTAAAGTCAATTATGTTGGCCTACGAAACGTGCTTACAAGAACATAAAGAAAATTAGTTAATAACTTGATAACGTCGTCGACTGTTGTCTACGTGTCTTTTTAACGTTTTATTTGGGTAATTATTAAGTTTAGGGGCTTTTCTGTAAAAATAACTATAATTCACGGAAAATGGTATATTTCCACTCTACTAATGATGCAGAACACGAATATACGAGGGGCATTAACATCCGACTAATTTCGTAACATGTGCCCACCTAACCTAACAGAACCTAACCCCACGATGGGTGAATCACTATTTTACATTTTTAAACTAACCTAGGATTGTTGGGTTTTACACTAACCTAGGATTGTAGGGTTATATAGACTCAAATGTGAGTGTATGAATCACCTAACCAAAAGGTGGTATTACAATGTGTAATTAAAAATAAAAACTACTTTGTGTTGGAATTTGTGTACCCCTGCGAGGGATTCTTCATAAACAACCCAATATATACAGTGGAAATTTATTATAAAGACAACTGACAATGGTAAGGAAAATTGCCTCTATAGTGAGTTTGTTATAGTCAATTAATTTTATATAGGTTATGGAGAGATGGTGCATTTTAAGATTCTGAAGAAGGAGCTTGTTTTGTATTTATAAGTTACATTGCGGCATTAATTGCCATTGTTATACGTCACTAAATAGATTACAGTCGATATAACTGGAACTTCCCCTACTATTAAACATATCTGTATCACTTCACTAAACATGAGAGGACATCGTAATCGATGAAATCGCAGTCATAATCTTTTAAGAAAACAATTGTGTATTAGTGCATTACCCCAACACCGCTGTCCTACAGCCATTGTCTTTTAGTTATTGTAAATTATCAGTGTCATATTTTTCACTTTCAGTGCTACATAGCCAACCTAATTTGCATTATTTAAAAAGGACCATAATTCAGTCTCTGGGTCAACTACATTTACTGATACCAAAAACATACAAGGGCCATCGTCATGGGCAATGCACCATATCACAGCACACAGGTGTGAGCTCCAACCTTTTGTTTTTGAATAAATACAATTTTTATATTGTTTGTGACATGTTAGATTCTGTGCTAGTCAACACAGGTATCAGGAAAACAGTTACATGTAATGTGATAAGAAGTTTAAGAATGCCGAGCCCAGTAGTTATAGACATTCTTATCACGTTCACATTATATAAGACNTATAGAAGTCTCCAATCATACATTTGGTATCCAATAAATACTATGCAACCAACCAACTATTTAAAAGTTTATGTTTTGGAAAGAATTGTGCTTAATTGAAACATTCTGTACAACAGAAATACTGCTGGCAACATTCAAGGGTAATCAATTTCAATTTGTTGTATCGTGTGGTAATTTCAGCTGAGAAGTTCCCCAGCAGTAGCTGGAGGAAGGATGCCATCATCAATTGGCTGCAGGAGCACAGCATACCGTTTGCTGTATCCTCTTTTTGCAAAATCTTTTTGTGTAGTGTTAAATTGTAAGCTAATGTTGTTGAGCATTGCTTTATAACATTATATGTAAAGTAGCAGTCTACATCAGAGAGCAGCTATTGAAGCATGTCATATTTTTAATAATTGGTTTCTAATTTTTGGAGTGGAGATATATGTATTCATTAATTTTTTTATAAAGTTGCTGTTGTGTTGAGTTGTTTATGTACTTTTTTGTTTTGATCTATGGTAATTCTGTAGCAAATGGAATCACTAAAATCCATAAGTTATTACCGGTACTCCTAACTAACTAATAAATAAATAAACAGTATTTATAAGTACTGCAGCTTATGCCTTTAGGATGTTTTAACATAATGCAAACTGGAAATGTTAGGATACACCATTGTCAGCTTCTTTAATTATTGTAAACAACAGTTATCTCTAATATTTTGTTTACTGGAGCCACATTTTTTAGTTATGTTTAATTTATTATTGTAATTTTTGAACAAAATCTGTGGCACACTTATTTTGTTCCTCCTCTAAGCGTTTGTTTAGCAACATGTTTCAATTTAATTGTTTGAATATTAGACATTAGTGAAAACAATGTCTTTTCATATTAGTTTTAAGTTAAATTTTTGTTTGGAAAAATATTTTAAGATAGCAACAGAGGTTAACAGCATTAAATACAGGCCCGTAGCCCAACTAAAACATAAACACAGCGGCCTACCGCCAGCTCAATTATTTGAACAGTTGGTCGGGTTGAATTTTTGTTGCAAACCCACTATAAGAGTTATGGGAACTTCGATTCCTGACCTTGTGACAGCACGGCCATCCGGGGGCTTATGAGAGATTGGCGGTGACATGTTTAAGTTGTTGGATGGACTCCTTGAATGTTGACACATTTCAATGCAAAGTATTGCGCCACATCTATAATATGTAATCAAAGTGAATGTTTTTCTTCCCCTCACAACCCCCCAGTCAAAATCACACATGCACACACACACACACACGCACGAAACATCAAATTTGTAATACTCGCATTTTGGGTTTATAGAATGAAATGTTTTTCGCTTGCATCGCATATTCTTTTGTGTGAAATTCTCAAGATTAAAAACTTTACGATTGTGGTATATCCATTAATAATATATACATGACTTTTATAATGGGTTCGTGCATGTACGAACACATGTACACACACAGTGGATTGTAAACATTGCATGTAAAAATTGCCATGTGACTGCCACATGGTAGTCGCATGGCAATGTTTGTTTACCTTTGGCGGAAGGATACGAAATGGGCTTGAAAGTAGAACTTTAGCAGGGCTTCAAGAAAGTCTCTTCCAGTCGTGAACTGACTATACGCGCGTGACCGCTGCTGCCCCTGCTCAAGTGTAAACGGGAGTGGAGAAACCTTCCTCCATCCCGAGCGAGCGTACAATACAGGCTGAGTATAAAGGAATACCCCAACTTTGAAGGTCTATAATATCAAAACCAAACACCCTACAGCCTTGATTGACCAATTAAATGACCCGCGGAACCGTGAAGTTTGTGTATCATACATTCATAAATTTTCAATGTGATCACCACGAGCGGCCCGAACGACATCTACGCGATAATCAAACTCGATCCACACTCTTGTCAGCATGTCCATAGTTTGCCATAACAAGAATAATAGCAAGGGCCACCTGTTTTTCGCGAAAAGATTCCACGACTAGTTGTACTCCAAAACACGTTAGTTCAGAAACAATGTCGCAGTTGGGTCGTTTTAACTCACACACGTCTTAAGTGTGTGCCAGCCAATCATGGACGTTCAGTGTCAGGGCAACTATATTTGGGCCAGTCGAGTACAAAATGTCTTCTCATACAAACATGCAGCCAATAGCACAAGGAAATGTGGAAGCTTGCAAGTAAGACGTTGAAGTCTAGCTTGAGCACTNCATACAAACATGCAGCCAATAGCACAAGGAAATGTGGAAGCTTGCAAGTAAGACGTTGAAGTCTAGCTTGAGCACTATTTTTTCAGCGGAAAACAGGTGGCCTCAGCAACAGTGTGTGTGTGGGTGTATGTGTGTGTGTGTCATTTCCTGGAATGCTTGACTCTCTGTTTGTAATAATAATGTTTAATTTTTATACCATTGTTTAGTTTTTGTGTTTAAGTGCTGTCAAATATAATTGAAGGGTACAGGGAAATTTTTTTTACAGNCATACAAACATGCAGCCAATAGCACAAGGAAATGTGGAAGCTTGCAAGTAAGACGTTGAAGTCTAGCTTGAGCACAATTTTTTCAGCGGAAAACAGGTGGCCTCAGCAACAGTGTGTGTGTGGGTGTATGTGTGTGTGTGTCATTTCCTGGAATGCTTGGCTCTCTGTTTGTAATAATAATGTTTAATGTTTATACCATTGTTTAGTTTTTGTGTTTAAGTGCTGTCAAATATAATTGAAGGGTACAGGGAAATTTTTTTTACAGAAAATGAAATTATAGTATCACCTGATAGAGAATTGCCAGTACTGTTGGCATGCCAAAGTATAACGGTTAAAGGAGATGAGAGTCCGAAATAACAGGCCTCAGAAGTAGCGCTTCCAGAGGAGGAGTTTATAGTTTCGATTGCATTTTACTCAAAACTAGCAAACATGGACATTCATCTTTTTGCCCCGGTACCTTTCAACTGTATACTTAGTTAGTCAGAAGATACCAACTGCGAGGCCTGTATGAAGCTGTTCTTCCCGTGATCCATTTGCTGATATTAGCCAGACTTTTCAAGTCTTCACTTATATAAGATGCTTACTGTGCAGCGCACGGCTTCTTCTACCCGGAAAATGAATAAGTCAGTGAAATGTGATTTAAGCAGATGGAAAATAACTTTTATAGAAAGGTATTTGTGTGGCAGACCGAAAACAAAAACCTTTCGCCCGCGGCTTAATTTTTGCATAAATTGAGTTGTCAATGAAATTTATGTTTGGGAAATTCAATTAGCCATAAATTCCGATGCCTACTACATGACATGTTTACGGAAATAAGAATATTTGACGACGTATACCACTCCAAAATAATTGCAGTAGTACTGCATCACGAGAAATAAATACTGTTTTCCAGCTACTATACTACTGAGCTGATTCTTGACATAGCGTGAAGGTATACAAATCGGTTTCAGGTAATGCAAATAAGATATTCGCTCAAAATTCCACCCAGGTGGAGACATTTGAAAAGAAACAATCGTTTGATATATGAGGATCAGCTCCTTGTGACATAGCGTGATTATATATATATACATTTTAAAATCTACTTTAAGTGAACATTTTAATGAATTTCATCTTGTAGTATTTACGTGGTGCCAGCAGAAATATACATTCATATAGACAAATAAAACATTTTCCGAAATATAAATCTTTTCAAAGGTTGGTAACAGCCACTTTTTTTAATTAATGGATACAGATGTAGCATTTCAAGCGATATCGTTATCACAAATTTTGAACCTTTATTTTTTAACAGCAGCAAGTGTCGCGTTATATAATTTATTTCCAAATTCGTCTATCTTCATACTTTTAAAGAAACACACACATACCTACACATCTACAACACATACTAATGAATAGTATTTAAACACGTGTGTTTANTACTTTTAAAGAAACACACACATACCTACACATCTACAACACATACTAATGAATAGTATTTAAACACGTGTGTTTATCGTTTACAGCAACGATCTCTTAAAATCCGAGTTGCAGAAATATAACTTGCCTCTGAGTCAGTTTGCGATTCTGAGTTCTCGCTCTGCAATCTCCCGGGCAAGTCCTCTCTGTCAACAAAGACTGCCGAAGTACACTTACGCGCCCTTCGGAAGGGCTTGTTTACACTGGAAGTAAAAGCGAACGTCAATAGTGATTACATTGAACGAACGTTCTGCTCTTCTGTTCTAGCCTGTGTGCTTTTCTCTGCCCCNATACATCGTCAACACACTCGCACACAAAAGTACGTGCGCTTCTTATGTCGGCGTAGACTGTGCAGCTTTGACCAGCGACGCGCTCCCAAATGTTTGCTTGCGCAAATCAGCTAATAAATATCCTGGAAATTCAACTTTTTTTGCCAGACAAGATAAAAACCAACCATCTGAGCCCGCGTGGGTTTGTTTCCACCATACAGAGCGTATACAGGATGATTCTAAAATCACGGGACAAACATTGAGGGGTGGTAGAGTTCACTAAAACTAACCATTATTGTATAGGAATATATGGGCGGAAGTGACGCGTTGAGGCACAAACAGAATCACCTAACGCATTAACGGAAACATAAAATGATCATTAGCAGCATACTTAACGAGCGATTCCGTACAGAAAATGTTAAAACAGTTGCTGGAAGTGCATCCACCAACAGTCACGCATGCTTGGCGAACTCTACATACGGCGTGATTGGCTGACAATGGTGGCGTGCGTGAAATACCCGGCGTATTTGAATCTGTTCGCCGATCACTTCACCGACGCTACCAAGCTTGCATTACTGTCAGTGGTAGCAATTTTGAGCAATTATTATAAACCNCCGGCGTATTTGAATCTGTTCGCCGATCACTTCACCGACGCTACCAAGCTTGCATTACTGTCAGTGGTAGCAGTTTTGAGCAATTATTATAAACCTTGCTGTAAAAAGGCATTTAGCGGCGACGTTGTAAACAAACAATGTGTTGCATTTCATGTGTTATGTTTGTGTTTGTGCCTCAACGCGTCAATTCCGCCCATATATTCCTATTGTTATTAACAAACAAAATCACTTGAGATCCACCCCTCAATGTTTGTCCTATGATTTTAGAATCATCCTGTATAGAGTGAAAATGGCGGGGAAAAAAATTACGTTTTAGCGATTGCCTGCGCGGTTTCCTTCAGGTGTAGTTGAAACGGGAAACGGTACAGTCGTAGTTAAAGCTGCGGGCTTTCATAGCCTGTATTAGAAGTCCCGTTGTTCCACGTCTAATTTGAACAGGAAGGCCTGACGACGAAACACTGCACACCGATTCAGCGTTTCGCGCGCATGAGTAATAGGGCGTACGTGTTATTGTTGTCCGTATCATTGGGCCTTAGACGCGGAAAACATATGGCCCACGTGCTTTCAACATTCAAGGAAAAACCCCAGGCAAATATACAGATACATGTTGTAACGAATCAGAACATTATAGTTACACTTTTTATGTTAGTAGTTTCAGTATTATGTTAATCGCCGTGAAATAAGTTTCCTCCCCCCNGCTCAAGTTCTACTTACACTTTGTTCCTCCGTCTCAAGCAAACTAAGCAAACTAAGTCTGGAAAATTACACCAAAAACCCCGCATCGCACATGCGCGCACTCAGTTCAATAATATTTTGCCTGAGAACTATTTATTACTAGCCATTAACAACACATCTACGAACTCTCTGTTAGCATTCGTATTAATTATAAATACAAGGTTATAATTTGTAAGTAATATATATATATATATATATATATATATATATATATATATATATATATAGTCTATTCGTGACAATTTCACACTTTTTGAATCAAAACTATGAAAAATCCCCCTTGTATGACGTGTGTGGTTTTTTCTTAATTGAATAATTTATCACAAGCGTTTCATAATTCTGTCAAGATAAAAATACCTTATTTTGGTTAAATTAACTTTTACTATATTTCCATAGCTAAACTACAATAGTCAATTTATAATTAATGTGAATAAAAGTGAGAAAATAGGTATGTTGGTAATGCCTAGTAATAAATAGTTCTTGTGCAAAATAATATTACCCTGAGTGCACAAGAAATGGGTGTGTTGTACCTCTGGTGTAATTTTCTAGAATTAATCAAGTTTTGATTGCACGAGTTGGAGGAATATCCTGGAAATAGAACTTAAGCAGGGTTCCAAAAAAGTTGGAAATAACTGTGAATGGACTATACGCATGAAACAGCGTTGCCGTTCCTTTCACGTGGGCGTAACCATTAACTGTAGGAAACTCTGGAACAGGCCTTGTCTCCGAATGTCTGCTACGTGCTGCGTGAGCTTCCCTGTTGGTTGGGCTGCCGGCTGGTAACGAGGTTACCAGGGCTGGTTGGCGGGAGGAGTCCTGACATGTCGCGGGTCAGTGCTGCAATTTCGCTGGCGTGTGCGGCTGGACTTCGCGGTATAGTCCATTCACTGTCTCTGCCAACTTTTCTGAAGCCCTGCCAAAGTTACACTTCAAGGATATTTCTCCACCTCATGCAAATCAAGCTTAACCGAGTCTAGAAAATTACAGCAAAGGGACAACGCACCGCATTCGTGCGCACTCAGTGTAATAATATTTTGCATAAGAACTATGTATTACTAGACATTACCAACACACCTGTTGTCTCACTTATTTTATTCATATTAATTTTAAATGAAATATTAACATTTTTAAAATATACAAATAAAAGATAAATTTAATCAAAAATAATTTGATTTAATGTTAAGAGAAGTATAGAATTTTGGAATACATTGTATATTTAGGAAATAATTAAACACGTCATACATGGACTGATTTTTCAAATGTTTGATTAAAAAGGCGTGAAGAAACCGCAAATAGACTAACCAAGCAGCTGTTGATCTTTCGTATTCTTGAGTATTATATGTGATCCGGCGCAGATGACCAGGTTACATCGTTCGCAGATACCAAATGAATATTTTTTTACAAGACCTATTAAATTATTCTGTAGTGTAAATGATTAGCATCAACCATTATAACTTATGAATTTTTAACTTGCAATATTGTTCTCTAGCAGGAAGACCATACATTTTTTTATTTAATCGGCAAACCCATTGCGAGATTTTATAAGACTTTAACCGGGCAAGATATTTAAGTTTATTAAAATTTTCAATCAGAGTATTTCAGATTGAAGAAATTCATACAGGTGTAATCATTTCCGATTTATCTGCGGTTTGCATTCACGCACCTATTCATGTAAAATAGCGATGTATAACAGTGACTTAACGTACACAATTTTTGGTCAGTTATTTGTGGCGAATGCCGTGTCAATTTAGTAATAGTATTAGCTCGAGGGAGTTAATACTGCTGAGAGACTTTTCGTTCCAGACTGTGTGAATTGTTTATAAATCGATAAAAGGCGTGCTACATTGTGTTGAGGTAAAAACCCCTAAATTCCAATTAAGTATTCTATTATTAAACGATAGTCATTTCCCATTTACGTGAACTGTCACAACAATTTGTGTTATGGGTCGACTGTTCAGTTACGGTACCTTTATTGCATTGTTTTTAGCTGGGCATAATCGTCATAATCTCTGTGTGAATGTATGTACATATATATATATATTTAAAGACACACACACACTAAACGCAAACCAGCGATATCAGCCAGTTAAATGCTAGTTACTGAACATCCGCTCCCCCCTCCCCTGAATTCCGACACTGCTCTGTTTCACGCTAATAGGATTTCAAGATTTCGATTTTAAAGGCACTGCCTACCGGCATATGAAATCCCATGTTAAGGAAATTTAGCCTCAGTGCGCTAATTTTAATGATAGGCGTTTCAAAGAAAATGTGTTATTCGCAAATTTTTTTTAGGAGAAGTTCTCTACAGCGGAGATGTTTCCATAAGTCGTATATTCTGTTTCCAAGAGAAATTTAAAATTGATTTTTTAAATAAAATTGCACACTGCCTAACTATATTAAAAATATGCGCTCGCAAGGATCTTTTTCTAAAATAATTTGTGAAGAATACATTTTGTTTGAAACGCCTATCTGTAAAATTAACGCACTGAGGCTCAATTTCCTTAACATATGATTTTCTATGTACATTTGGCAGCTGCAAACCGGTAGACAGTGCCCTTAAGAGCCACCGAAATATCTCCACTCCACTTCGCGTCCCCCACTTCGCCGGTTGAAGTCCTGCGGCTTCACGTTGACGCATGGAATCACGCACGTCTGNGCGAGTCCACCAGGTTCGGTTTTGACGGCGGTTGGTCAGGGGGTGCGAGCAGTTAGGCCTTGTGTCGTACATGCACGCACAACCGGAGCAAGACAGCCGAGCTCCATTGTCCGCTCCTCCTGTTCTGCGGAGTATGAAACAGACGTGCTGGTCTGGAGAGGAGAATCACTGATGTGAATGTCTGGACGGCGAAACGAGCCGACCACGAAGACTTGCCGTCGATAAGTCGGAGCACTAATGTTTCATTACTGTACAGATTTCGTATCCAGAATATGACAAGTAATCCTGGTAATGTGTTTTTTTCATCGAGCCCATAATAACCCGGGTGCTGCTGTTGCATGCATAAACCAAATTTATGTTCATGAGCCTGCCTTACGTTTTCGCTCACTCGAAAGAATGGCCTTTTGATTAAAAGCAACAGCAGCGTTGATACAGTTTGATTGGCATCTACGAGAGTGCACAGGAAAAACAATATTTTTTTTTTTTTGTATGTATAGACAGAGCGGTCGTTTATATGCCCCTTTGTTATGAAAATGGAGTTAGGAAAGTAGCAAAATTAATTTGGAGACATCAATGTTATATACATTTCAGTGCCCGATAATCATTCTGGAGTCAATAATTGTTTTACCAGAAATAAATAAGTATTTACTAACGTTGATAGTTTAAATGGAACGTGTCCATTGCAAAAGACAAGACAAAATATTNCAGAAATAAATAAGTATTTACTAACGTTGATAGTTTAAATGGAACGTGTCCATTGCAAAAGACAAGACAAAATATTTAACAGAAATAGCACACCACAAACAAACCACCCCGGAATTTATTATCTCTATATTCATGATTCCTTCATTATCTTCAATGTTCTATCGGTTTATCATTGTGATTTTTTATCAATTTTTTTACTACGTTCGCCAGTATGTGGTCGCTATTCTGCCTTTTTAAATTTAATGTATTTGTTTTTATTTTAATCGACGTGGAAATTAAATGTCTGATTGTTTTTCACGATGCTTGTTCTCTATTGTGTTGTACACTTAAGATAATTTAACTTTTTTTTGCGTGAGATTGCTTATTGTCTGTTGTCGATATTTTAATGGCTGCTACAACCCCCTTTACTTCATAACAATTTGTGGTCTTAATTGTGGTTACTTGTTTGCGGTGTCATATTTCTGCTAAATTTTGTGATTTATGTTTGTCAATGGAAAAGAAAGAAATAATGCAACTCTACAATGGGCATTCAACTTCAAGGTCAATAAAATATTTCGTTGAGCTAAAACTATATACGAGATAACCCGTGTGAAGCATAGTTTGTTGTGACGAACAATTTTCTTGGTATGAAGAATTATAATGTATATTGGGCAACGCGGAAAGAATGAAATTATTTTGCTGGTTCCGCTCCGCATTGGTTGGTTTCTCAAGATTTCAAAATACAGTTTAGTTTAAGTGTATTACCTTTATTTTATGTTTCCTACCTGTGAATACTATTTCCTAACATTTGTGTTTTTGACTGCTCTTTGCCATTAATGTATGTGTGAATTTCTTAAAATTCAGATTTTTTTGTGCCCTCCGAGGGTATCCTTCCCTCGTTATCCTTCCCATGAATATTTATTGCAGAATTATGTCAGTTTAATACGTGTGCCACCCCTAGGTTAGCTGAAATACGTTAAAATCTGATAGTTAATAATTATCAATTAAGTTTTTAAGCGTAATCGGTAGTCTGTCGTAACAATGCATCTCTTTCTTCGTTAGTGAATCTTTATTATGAGAGATTTCAGCTGGACACTCTCCATTTTTCTTGCTTCTGCACTTCTTCCTCTGTCTATATTTTTATTCTCTAGCATCCATCGCTCCCGAATTTTTGCATGTGGGAATCGTGCCGGACGGTGCCACTGTCGGCGGTTTTCTTGGGGGTCTCCCGTTTCCCCCGCCCTTTCATTCCGGCACTACTCCATACTCACCTCAATCACCCTCATCGGCTCTCAAGACCTCGCTGGTAAGAGCCGCCCAAATCACTCTGGCATCCGAAACCTTTCTTCTTTGCCTTTGTCGCTATCCTTTGGTTATTCAATGTCGTAGAATATTTCTACGTAATAAATAACCCATTCAAAATTTTCTCTTTCTTGTTAGTTGAATACATTTTTTTCCTCTCCAATTTTTTTTTGTTAGTGCGTTATATCTCGAGCTCTCTGCTGATTTTTACTCAATCATTTGTCTCAAAAACCACGTTTCTGTATACATAAATATTTTTTCTTAATTTAATTGTATATGATTTACTATAATGTTCACCACACTCGAAATAAACCACTTTGCAATTTTTTTTTTACTTGGTTACAATATTTTCTTGTTGTAAGCAATTCCTTCACCTTTTCAAAAATTCTCTTTACTGCAAAAATCCCTCTTTGTGTTTCCTTCGTACAGTTTAAATTAGAAGTAACTAATCTTACCAATGGTTATACTTGCTGCAACAGTGCTTCTTACGTTTTTTTTTTTTCGTTCCGAACACTTTCTATACTCCTACAATACCTTCCATCATAACTTGTAGTTCTCCTTCTCATCACGCACACTGCTTGTTCATTCACACATTTAGTTTGTCGCTACTAGGCCACCTGAATTATACAGGATGGTGGCCAGTAGTTTATATAGTTAAATTTTATTGGTGCAGACTAAAGGCACCTGTGGTTGTTGCGTTAAGGGTAAACAAATACTCGTATTTTCCGTTATTTAACACACCAGGATTTAATTGATCACAAGGTCACATAGGTATTTACGCACACTGGCGAGACTGAGTTCCCCTGCAAGTCGTTAGACTGAAGGGCTGGTGGGCTGATTATTATGCGTCGGGGAAGGTTGTTTAAGGGAGACATTTCTCTACTTATCTGTGACTGCGGCTTTTGTTAAGTTGGGTTCGTTGGTAGCTGAGGCATGGTGAGTTGGGTGGCCCTGGTTCAGGCCCTCAGACTGGCTCTCGTTGGCATGCTGTACTAAGTTGGCTTTTTCCTGCGGCTTTGNGGGTGGCCCTGGTTCAGGCCCTCAGACTGGCTCTCGTTGGCATGCTGTACTAAGTTGGCTTTTTCCTGCGGCTTTGACTGACTCTCTCGGAAGCCCGGGATTGGTTTCCCTGGACTTCTGCTTTCCCTGCAACCCCAGCTGGCGTTCCTGGTTGGAGAGTGCATCCTCCTCATCCTGCTTCTGGCTCACGTTTCTGCATTCCTCACCTCGGAAACTGCCACTATGTTTTCGGAAATGAACTCATAAGTTCTCGGTACTGTTCTCGTCACACGACTGATTACTCCCGTGTCTGATTCGGCTTCTCCCATTTCGGCTGCATCTATCTCGTCTCGCGGCTGTACNCTCCCGTGTCTGATTCGGCTTCTCCCATTTCGGCTGCATCTATCTCGTCTCGCGGCTGTACTGCCGAACAACTCCCGTCTCGGTTGAACAACTGACTTCAAACTACTGATTGTACATTACTGCCTAGGCCGGACCCGAACTCCGGCCTGGTGATACGACTGCCTCTCGCCTAATCGCCTTCTCTGTCTCGCATCGCGGCTGCCGAAGAACTCCTCGTCCACGACTGATTACAACTCACCTCGAACGACTGACCACGACTGTCTGATCAGAACTGCCCTCGTTTCTTCACTGCTTCCGAATTTAACCCGTCTCCCGATATATTCAAATTGGCTGTCAGCAGTTTATCGCCANACTGCTTCCGAATTTAACCCGTCTCCCGATATATTCAAATTGGCTGTCAGCAGTTTATCGCCAGAGAAATCGGGAATTCCCCCCTGTACTTCACGGGTTTTTTTCTAGGATTTCGTGTCTCGTCAGCTGTTCACACGCTCAAACTAGGGTGGAGGGAGGGGTGCAGAAAGCATCTCGGGGGTTCCTGTAAACTGTGTCGGCGTTAATTCTAGTCGGGGGCTCCCCTGTTTCCTTCGCCGAGGGCTTATATCAGCTTTTTTTCGGGACTTACCCTGTTTTTCTCTCGCAGCTTCGGTTTTTCCCCGCGCATCCTTAATCCTCGGGACTGTCCAGAGGATTATCTTCTCAGGGTGTGAATACAGCGTAATTCCTACCCTATGTACTCGTCACGCGTCAAGTTTTCTCTAANGAGGATTATCTTCTCAGGGTGTGAATACAGCGTAATTCCTACCCTATGTACTCGTCACGCGTCAAGTTTTCTCTAATACTGCTACTAACATAATACTACAATACCACTAATGTTCTAAGTTTTCCTACCTAAATTTTTAGCATAGTGTTGGTGACAAACAGCATCATTGTCTAACGCCTGTAAGGCCTACCTATTTCGTTTCATCACCCCTTTCTGTCCTTTGTACTGCTCTTTAAGAGTCTTCCTGCCTTCAAAATTTCCACCCACTTCTACCAGAACGTTCTTCAGCTTACTCAACATAACAAACATATATATCCTATTCACTAGCAACATTTTCCCTGCCACTAGTCTCAGAACCCCAATTACATCTCACGTATAGTCATGGACAGATAAACTGAGATGAGCTAAATATATTATGAGTAAATTTCAAGAATCAATTCTTGCTTGTTTGACTTTCGCTCTTAGGCAACCTGCAATGCAGTTAGGAGTATCCTATAATTATGAGTTTGAAATGCGCTAGACATGTTTGTTTGTATTCCTTTTTGTGCATACATTATCTTCATAGCCTTACTTAGATTCCCGCAGTTATTCGCCATTTTAAAGTTTTCTTAAGCGCAATATTTCGAACGTATCTCATTGCTTTGTTATGTCGTCACAGAAAACCCAGTCTGAGATACGAAACAATCACGGAAAAAACGAGTCGAGAGTAGCTGTAGTCAAAAGATATAAATAAAACGTCTGATAAATTCCACAAGGAATTTTGTCAGGTTAATAACAAAAAAGAAAACACGAAAACCTAAATTACAGAAAGAATTATCAAAACGAAAATCTGAAGGGAAAAAAACACATGAGAACCAGAATCAAGATAGCACAGATGATGAGTACTGAGATTAAGACAAAAATTTTGTTACTAGACAAGATGACACATTGATAAAGTAACTTCCGCAAGGCAATACTACACAACGATGTCGACACAAAGTAATACCACAGTTTTGTTTCAATCAAACGAAAAAAAAACTAAAAAAAAAANTACTACACAACGATGTCGACACAAAGTAATACCACAGTTTTGTTTCAATCAAACGAAAAAAAAACTAAAAAAAAAAATGAAGGACAACACAACTAAGTACAGACGAACACTGAGAAGAAGACAAAATTACGCGCAAGACCGGANAAAAAAAAAATGAAGGACAACACAACTAAGTACAGACGAACACTGAGAAGAAGACAAAATTACGCGCAAGACCGGATGACACAGCGATGAAGTAACTGACGCAAGGCCAGATGACACAGCGATGAAGTAACTGACGCAAGGNACTACACAACGATGTCGACACAAAGTAATACCACAGTTTTGTTTCAATCAAACGAAAAAAAAACTAAAAAAAAAATGAAGGACAACACAACTAAGTACAGACGAACACTGAGAAGAAGACAAAATTACGCGCAAGACCGGATGACACAGCGATGAAGTAACTGACGCAAGGCCAGATGACACAGCGATGATAACACAGAAGAACGCAGTAGGTTTCCTTAGACGAGCTTGTCGCGATGTTTCGGGAGCTGATATCCGCTATTATCGGAGTTTCCGCATGAAGACGGGAGCATATGTCAGCTCCCGAACATTGCGACAAGCTCGTGTTAGGAAACCTACTGTGTTATTCTGTGTCGTCATCGTTGTGTCGTCTAGCCTTGCGGAAGTTACTTTACCAATATGTCATTTGGGCTATCCTCGTTATTTTTAATTTTTTCGTATTATAATTCGTTCTGAAAATTTTTTTTTTGAATTTTCTATTTTCTTATTTATCTGAAAAAAATTTCTTGTGGGAATTATTAGACGTTTTATTTATATATTTTGACTACAACTACTCTCGGCTTGTTTTACCGTAATTGTTTCCTATCATAGACTTGGTTTTCTGNTATTTATATATTTTGACTACAACTACTCTCGGCTTGTTTTACCGTAATTGTTTCCTATCATAGACTTGGTTTTCTTTGACAACAAAGAGAAGTAATGCAGCATTGCAAAAAAATTTCAAACATGCTTAAGTCTTGTGATGTATAAAACGGACATTTTTGTCACGAACAATTCTTATTGGCTGAGCTCGTCAAACATAAAAAAAAAANTATTTATATATTTTGACTACAACTACTCTCGGCTTGTTTTACCGTAATTGTTTCCTATCATAGACTTGGTTTTCTGTGACAACAAAGAGAAGTAATGCAGCATTGCAAAAAAATTTCAAACATGCTTAAATNTTGTTTCCTATCATAGACTTGGTTTTCTGTGACAACAAAGAGAAGTAATGCAGCATTGCAAAAAAATTTCAAACATGCTTAAATCTTGTGATGTATAAAACGGACATTTTTGTCACGAACAATTCTTATTGGCTGAGCTCGTCAAACATAAAAAAAAAAAAAAAATAACCTGTCAAATTTTAAAAATGTTTTGAGGGTATCTCGAGACATCCGACTCCTCCAGACAAACATGGCGGTGATAATGTTTCGGAATTATCATAATAATCCAATTTTATTTGAACGACTTCATTTGAAGCAGTTTTACGAACAATTTGACAGTATGACAGGGCCTTTAGGCTACCATTAGCATCATTCGCTCTTTTTTTTTTTAGGTAAGCCTTCCATTCCACGGTATCATTTCAAAATATGGTGTTAATATTTGGAGTATTTTCCGAAATATGAAATATAATTTTTATTTTTTGGGCAGCACTATTTTTAAGGTGGTGGTCGAACATATAATTATTTACTATATTTAATGCAGCCAACAGATACTGTCATTTTACAAAGTTTGATTGAAATTTGGCTAAATGGTTTTATGAATTTGGCGTTGTGCGCTATTTTGAAATTAAGCATTTGATATGGTATAAGAATATAAATATCGGCTGTCCTTACAAAGCACCGAAAGTCTATTTAGTATGGTTAAAATCGGAATACGGATTCCAAAGTTTTATATAGTGATACACACAAGTAGAGAAAGGAACTCACTAACCTTTATTCGGAAAGAAGGCTAAAAAGCAAAGAGAAACGCAAAATAATTACCAAGAATGTTTTATTATCAAAATACTCTGAATATTTTAACAGAGAGTGTCGTTTAAGTAAATAGAAGTATAATTTTACTTCGTTGGTAGCAGTGCTTATAGTATTATATATAAGTATTCTTTGAAGGAAACATACCAGGCGAACGTTTTTAATAAACCTGGTCGAATACATTTCGAAAACATCACTGTAACAAAAATTATGTAGTATTTGGTGAAATTTGCAAAAAATTTTCTGCGGTACTTTGTATTGTACAGAAGTGCTTATTCGAGTTTCCCAGAGTGTAAAAAGTAGGTAAACTTTCAACATATGTTCTCTAAGTACTTCTTCCTGTGTAAAAGTTATCACTAAAGTATTCAAAACTAAGTTATTTTAACTGTAATCAATAAAATAATTAAATACACTCGAAAAAGGATTACTTGAACCAAATGTCGTGTTTTGCGTAATTTTCCACAAAAGTCTTCTGTTCCAGATGCATATAACCACACCCAAATCGCACGGGTTCCTGAGGCCTGAGCATATGTCCGCCTGACTATCATACCCTAATAGGACTTGAAGTATTCTCTGCTTCCCGAGTGTGCTTGCATTTCTATCCCTTTTTCTAGAACCAACATTTATTTTATATTCCCCTCTTCTTGTGATATTCTGGTCTTGAGGGTGATGTTTTTTAATGTATGGAAATCATTTTACTTGCTAGGTGATAACGATTCTCGACATTTTTACTGTAGCAAAACGAGATTTATATTTTTTATTCTCTAAACGCGGCATTTCAAGTAATTTTCTAATACTTGCTTGTATTTCGCAGTCGCATTTGTTCATAAAAAATAAAGTAGGAGCAAACATTCTTCTGCATCGTTTATGTAAATTCGAAACTGAAATATATTAGTGTTTGACTCTGAGGTATCCTCTTTAATTGGAGAAAATTGCATTTTCTTACACCGTGAGTGGTACAGAATAGGTGGTCTAGAGTTTTGGTACCCACTGACTTCTCGGAGTTACCATCTTATGCAATGTTTCTGCGCAAAACCTTGCAGAGTAAAACGCAAACTCCTGCGGAAAAAATGAGGTTCCTTTTGGACACGTATTACACGAGCACTTATTTTACATTCTAGCAGCTCTGAAGTAATAAGCGTTGCTCGCCTACAGCCATTCCACTCTTTCTTAAATGAATTTTGAATGAATTCATGAAAAACGGGGAGATTTACGAAAATAATATAATGCGAATTTTTCTATAATTTTGACACTCTTGTTAGTAGGGACTGGAAAATTTCGCAAATTAGTTTTAGGATAATCTAAACTTGAAACATACGTGAATTTTTATTATTTTTTGCAACTGGTTCATGGTTTATTGGACACGCCCAGGTGAACTTTCAGCCAATAACAGACCCGGAAGGAAACAAGCATCGAATCCCGTGACACCTGGTCTGAGGTAAAACTGGTTACACAGCCAACGAACAGGAAACTGAGGCTATAATATTCATAGGACAATGAAGTCAAGTCTACAGGTTGTTTAAAACGCGAAATTTTCCTGTCTACTTATTACTATCCAGCCTTGAATATTAATTAACGTTCAAGTCACGAGATTAAATGCAAACTAAGCATGCAGCCTTAATCGACCCTGCACGTGGGATCTTTCTGGACCCCGAAAGAACATTTTGTTTCATGGCTTTCATATTTCTGGCCGTATACTCCTGTCACATTAGCAAATCTCTTTAAATAATTTAAGATGCTCTGCTCCAATTTTTTCAATTTTTTTCATTAAATAATTGTATATATATATATAATATTCAATTCAAACATTTAATTCATTTTATAATGGACACAGTGCCTTATGTGATAAATTAACATTTAATTCTTACAGTTTTTTTTAATACAAAACCCATTTTAATTTAATTGTGAAAGGAACGACATAGTACAAATACACAGGCGTATCTTTCATTCAGTGCCTGGTCTGCAAGGATAAAGTGGCTGAGATGAGTAGCGGAATGTGTGATATGTCTGCAAACAAGTATATTATATAAGTTTGCCACTTTATGTAGATAAACTGGCTATAGACAAATTGTAGGAAAAAAATCCATAAGTGGAAAACATAAATAATGGATACATTTCAAAATATCTACAGAAAAATTCCTACCCCCAACATATATTAAATAATATAAAATAACATTTACTCTCTCGTTGAAAACGAAGCAGTTTGTATTAAAAGTTATGAACAGCACTAACAGATAGCGCTAGTAGCACTTATCTGAAAAATTCGCTATCGCACTGTCCGTTCTCGAATGAAAGTAGTTCTGTGAGAAATGTGCAGGGGCATGGAGTGAAGATTTGTTGCATGTAGATTTGAAACATTCAACAATAAACTCCGTTTTACAAGACTCGTGTTTAGGACAAGCAGTCGTGCTCATCCTCCATTCAAGCCATCTTGCGACACTACTGCCCTCTCGTGGCACACAAAGCAGTTAACACGTGTCTAAGCACAACAATGGTACAAATAAAATATTAAGAATACCACAACATCTCGGAAGTTTTTCTGTTTGTAAACATTCCACCTACAAAAAAAATATGATTACAATCGTTCTGATGTGTGTGTGTATATATATNTATATATATAAGAAAAATGTGACAGCTTGAGGTATCAAAAGATACATAGGAATTCTTCAGGGCAATTAAATTAGCTCCCGCCTGTCAATACGGTTCTGAGGAAGACCTGACAAGTCGTGATCTGGCAGAGCTACCAAGGCATCACTCACTAGGAAATGCCCTGGAGTGAGAACATCATACTCTCGAGAAACCTCCGGCAAGGCACATAGTGGTCGAGAGTTCAGCACTGCAGATATTTGTGCCACCAAAGTTGAGACTGGCAGGGGGACCGAACCGCCACTTTATCCCTCTCCGACTGGCCTCACTGACATATTGTTGCTGGCTTTCTCTACAGAACAGGCTTTTGTACACGACCTTCAGGTAGATTCTGACACCCACCAAGTTGATTCCATTGTCTAAGGATATCTGCGATGGAAGCTCTCGAATGGATACAAAACACGTCCGTGCAGCAAGGAATGCTGCTGCAGACAGGTCGGACACGAGCTGCAGGTGCATGGCCTTAGTCGCCATGCAGATAAACAAACACAGATAAATCTTCTGGGTGGTCTACCTTCTTGCTCTAAAATGAGTAGCAAGGAATGGTACCCCAAAGTCAATACCAACATTGTAAAACGCTCTACCCTGGACGAATCGCGAGACGGAGTGTACCCATCAGTGGGGCTGATGAAGCTGCACTCACTTTAAAACATGCGACACAGTAGCGAAGAAGCTTACGAATAAAAGTGCGAGCAGAAATGATCCAGTATTCTCAAAGTGTCAGGTACAGTATGGTTGAAGGACCTGTGTGCAAGTTGGTGACATGACAATGCTTTATGATCAACTCGGACAGGTTTTAAGGCCCGAAGGCCAACACACCCTCCATCCTCCCGCACTGCATCTGTACCCTGGTGGGTAAGGCAATGCACGGCACTTTCCTCTTGGTCTCTTCGGGCCATTCACTTTTCTTACTTGCCGTAACACAGTATTCTACTGGTTTTCTCGTTTAAAACCTGTCCTCCTCGCCAATCTAAGATACTCTGACTTTTGCACTGTAAGTCTTTACCTGAGTACCCTATCATGGGTCATCAGAAATTCGCCTGTTCCATTTATCGAAGTCCTCTAGCCTTCTGCCGATTTTGGTTGCGAATTCATTCCACACTCTATGGATTAGTTTGTCTTCCATGACTGTCTTGACTTCCAAGTGAATGCCCAGTTCTTCTGTCTGCGCTTTGAACTGCTCTCTCAGGTCTTCAGTCTTCAGGCAGACTGACAGGGCGTGTTCCACTGTGTCGTCAGTTCCACAGACCTCGCAAAGCGGGGACACCACGAGCCGCAGGCTGTGTAGTTTTGCCTTGAAATTCCCATGACCAGTTAGGAGCTGCATACTGTAGTGGTTCACACGTAACCACTTACAGCTGAGTCTCGATCTTATATCTGGCAGCAGTTCAAAGGTTTTCCTACCTTTTCCAGAATTAGACCATCTCTCTTGCCATTTGTCTAGTATTCCTTCCAAGATGGCTTCTCTACCTTCTTTTCTCAGCCTGCCAGCCCGCGATGCCTCCGCCACCAGACCCCTGTACCTGACCAACAGGTCAGCTGGCAACACACCGGCCACCACCGGAAGGGACTCATTCGGAACAGTCTTATATGCACATGTCTCTCGGTCAGCAGAGCTGCTCTTTGTGCACCAATGAGCTTTCTTTTATGCCACGAAAGTTCGGCGCGGTGATGCCACATGACTGCACCATATGAGACAATGGCCTCAAAGACGGCTTTGTATATTGTTAATAAGGTCTTGTAATTCAGGCCCCAACTGGTATTGCCTATTCTTCTCAATTTTTGGAATACCACTACCGACTTCCGTGACACATATTCCACATGTTTCAGAAAGCTCATTCGGTCATCCATAATGACACCGAGGTACCTGAAGTCCTGCACATATTTGATAGGGCAACCCCCGAAGCGAACGGTTGGCGTTCTCTGTAGTTTGCCCTTGACGAGCATTATTTTCGTCTTATCGATGGAGAAACAGAGCTTAACCTCGCTGGCCCAATTCCATGTCTTTTCCATCAAGATGCTAGCCTTGGATTCAAGCTCTCTTCTGGAGTCGCCTGGCACCAGGAACAACCCATCATCCGCATAGCCAAAAACCGAACACTCCGGAGGCAACTCCAATTCCAGAAATCCNCCAATTCCATGTCTTTTCCATCAAGATGCTAGCCTTGGATTCAAGCTCTCTTCTGGAGTCGCCTGGCACCAGGAACAACCCATCATCCGCATAGCCAAAAACCGAACACTCCGGAGGCAACTCCAATTCCAGAAATCCCTCGAAGAGAAGGTTCCATAGGATAGGTCCTAAGACCGACCCCTGGGGGCATCCCTTCGTTAACTTCTTCTTAACCTGCGAACTCTCGCTGGTGTAAATACTCCATCTATCCTTGAAGAAATCAAGGATGACCCTATAGATGTTCGCAGAACATCTCTTGGACTTCAGTCTGTCCATCACCTCCGGCCACCAGGCATTGTCAAACGCTCCAGAAATGTCAAGGAAGACTGCCATTACATATTTTCTTCTTGAATCCCTGATCTTTTTCATAACATCGTGCAAGGCGAAGTCAGTACCCATACCTCTCCTGAAGCCATATTGACTTTCGCATAGTGTGCCTTCCGCGTGTAGTGCCATCGTTAGATGTTGATTGACAAGCTTCTCGTAGACTTTGCCTAGCACCGGAAGCAATGTTAAAGGCCTGTAGGATTTAGGGTCATCCAGATCCTTCTTATTTTCCTTATGCAGAATCCTCAGGCACCCCATTTTCCAAGGCGAGGGGAACACACCAGTCTGGAAACAGTCGTTCACAATGTCCAGCAGAATTTCCTTGATTCGGTCATAGCATCTCTTCAGGATTTCGGTAGAAACCCCGTCAATACCTGGGGCCTTGCCATTTTTCATCTTGTAGACCGTCGCGGTGAGCTCTTCCATTTCGAAGATGGGTGCATCTTGCTCCTCTGGGACAATGCTCACCGACTGTCTCTTCACTGCGTGACCCTCACCCTCTTCCTCCAATGAATCATCGGGGAGAAGAGTTTGGAGCAGAACCTCCATTGATCTCTTTTTATCCAAGATAAGGTTCCCATCAATTTTCAAACAAGGTAGCGGCACCGTTCTCCTGATATTGTTGGCCGCAAGCTTATAAACCAGTCCAAATGGGTCTTCATTACCCTTCTTACTGCTTCTTAACCTTGTACTGTGTTGAGAATTGCGCCCTTTCCTCTCCACGAAGTTTATGAAGGCGTCTTCGCATTCTTCTGAGTTCTTTGCGTTCCAATTCCATTTCATGGTCCCACCATGAGAGGTTCGGGAGTCCCCTTGTGGTTTTGGGCAAATTCTCTTCACAGGACTCCTGGATAAACCTTGTCAATTGCTCAACTCGGTCAACCAGGGAGCCCATCACATCGTATGATCACAGCTTACTCAGCAGGGTCCTGTCAAAAGCAGGCCAATTCGCCATGGTATGAATGTACCTTGTTTCTTTTTCAAATATTTCAGGTTCACGTGAGCCACCACCCTGAATTTCAAAAATGATCAGCCTATGGTCACTGGAGCTGTCATTGGTCACTGTCCAGTTCTTAACCCAGTTATTGGCCTTTCTGTTAACAACAGTTATGTCCAGAAATGACTCAGATTCGTGGGCCTGCGATGTGTATGTGGGAAGTTCTCCCTCCTTGTTCGCAACATCAAGGTCATTGGTGAGGAGAAATTCTCCCACCAATTCCCCTGTCTCATCCGTGACAGGGGAGTGCCATAGCTCCGATTTTGCGTTGACGTCTGCACACATTATCAGAGGTTTGTCTCTGAGTGTGTTGCTGATAATCTCCCATCTATCTAGATGGTTCTGGGTCTCATCCCCGAACTGAAAATACGAAGAGACCAACCAACACTCTATGCTTCCCTTTATCACTTGGACACAAGTGTGATGCGTGTTTGAGACACTAGTCATCATGACTATGTCCATATCTTTGTTGGCTCCTAGCACCCCAGCCCGGGGACTAACCCCAGACGTATAAACACTTCCATGCAGGCCCACAACCTTATCAAATGGGACATATGGTTCTTGGAAGAGAACAATGTCGAGCCCCAACTCCTTTACAATTCCATTNGGCCCGGGGACAGACCCCAGACGTATAAACACTTCCATGCAGGCCCACAACCTTATCAAATGTGA
Organism: Clitarchus hookeri; assembly: GCA_002778355.1. NCBI lineage: Eukaryota > Metazoa > Arthropoda > Insecta > Phasmatodea > Phasmatidae > Clitarchus > Clitarchus hookeri. The sequence continues at coordinate 45,208 of NQII01006380.1, forward strand.
CATATGGTTCTTGAAAGAGAACAATGTCGAATCCCAACTCCTTTAGAGTTCCATTAAGTTCTGCAGCTACTGCCGCTGACCGTTGCATATTCAACTGTCCACAGCATAACATCTCATGCGCCATAGTCTATTCTGGAGAGTTCGACAGACAGGGCCCTCTGATATGCTGGACAATCTCTGGAGTCCACACGATGGTCATGTGCTTGGCCTTTCCTAAGACAGTTGGCACACGTGTCTTTAAAATCTCCCTTGTCCTTGTTCGGGCAGTTGCCGAATTCATGGCCAGTTTTACTGCACCTTGAGCAGGTGGACTCCTTGTCTCTGCATTTGGCAGCTATGTGGCCCCATTGTTGGCACTTATAACAGCGCGAGAGCGAGATATAATCTCGCACTCGACAGCGGTCATAGCCCACATATATCCTGTCTTTTTCAATGAGGGCGTTCCTGACAGCCGGATCGCACTGGAGCACAACGTTGACCCTGTCTGCCTCCCTCTTACCAGTTCTGTGACTAATTGTCACTGCTCTCTTGAAACTTTCAAGATCATGTCCACCACATTTGCCTTCTCTATAGTTCTGCCGGAAAATAGTTTCCGGCAGATTAGCGCTGTCCTCATTGCGAGGGACATCGTATACCACGATCTTGGGTCCTCGTCTTACAGGAGCCTCAAGTTTCACTGGGTTTCGGACCTAAAACCTACGTAATAAATACGAGACCTGGGTCTTTTCATCCCCTGCCTCCACGAGTACACTACCACCACCTCTTATTCCCCTAATGTTCCGAATCTGGAGCCCGTCCTCTTTGGGGTTGAACCCTTTCTTTAAGATCNCCACCTCTTATTCCCCTAATGTTCCGAATCTGGAGCCCGTCCTCTTTGGGGTTGAACCCTTTCTTTAAGATCTCCGATCAACTCAGACAGTCTTATTTAATTCGGAAGTAGGATGGGATGCTTATTTTCTTCAGTCACTGATGCATTATGCTGCCTGCCACCCACCCGGACAACGCCATTCAAGTCCAAGAAAGACACAACGCTTTTAATAGCTTTAGAACATGATTCTCCCTTTCTCCAAGACTAAACTCGTCCGTAAAGTGATGTGACTGCACAGTCTTGACACAGTAATTACAGACATTAACTCCTCTGTTGTCTGCGACCTGCCAGTGGAATGGGGCAGACTTTGAAAAATTGCTTTCACTCGTAAGATTCACGCAGTGACGCTCTGAAGTTCAGAAAAGAAGATGATTTCTGCAACAACCCAAAAGGATCATCAGATTTCTGTGCATTACTGATGTTTGCCACAAAGACATTGGACATCACTGGTTTAACTTCGGGAAGAAGAACTTTCTCGCAAGAATGCTGCACAGGCCAACTCTCGTGAGGATGTAACAGCCAACATGGCCCCAAAAACCATATTGTGTTCATCAAGTGGTCTAGAAGACAGCCACGTGAAGCTACATCAGCAGGGTTACGTTCCGATGAACATGCCTCCAGAAACTAGGTGGCACGATGGACTGAATCTCTGCAAATCGGTGGGAGACAAAGGTTTTTAAACTGTGTGGAAACAATCGTAACCAGGCCAAGATTACTGTGGGGTCTGTCCAGGCATGCAGTGCACAGTTAACAACTTTTGAATTATGCAGTCTCACCACACATGGCCAAAGTTTGCATAACATAACTTCTGCACACAGCTCTATTCTTGGAACAGACAGTCTTGAGTGGCACCACCCTGAATTTGGCGATAAGAATGTGAACTTCAATGGCACCACCAGCTGTGACACAGTGCGCATAAATGACTGCAACCTATGCCTTCTTACTAGCATCGCAANGACTGCAACCTATGCCTTCTTACTAGCATCGCAAAAACCATAAAACTGTACATCATGCGGATGGTGGACTGCACCTACCAAGATGATGGAATGAGAATGTAAAAGGGTGGTGTAGGGTACCTCCAAAAATTTAATCTTTTTACAATTTTAAATAATTTTTTTATTAACTTATAAGTAATTTTTAAATATTTTTGAAACATGATCTGTTTTATATTTTTTTTGTATTGTTTGAAATNTTTATTAACTTATAAGTAATTTTTAAATATTTTTGAAACATGATCTGTTTTATATTTTTTTTGTATTGTTTGAAATTTTTTGGATTTTTGTATTTTTTGTTTTACCGTCAAAGGTCAACCGGGTTAAGGTCAAAGGTCACCAGGGTCAAAGTTAAATGTCAAGGTCACCTGAATCCATTATGACCTCCGGTCGACCGGAATGACAGAGTACGAACAGCTTCGTCGCTCCAGTCCCAGGTCCCGATGTCCCAAGGCCCCTAAAATCCCTCTTCTGCTATCTAGTGTGTTTATTTTTTTTTTGCAAAATATTATATTATTAGTTGCACCACTGCTCCTACTTCATAATTCATGTATGCTATATATATGTATATATATATATATATATATATATATATATGATAATGATAATAACCATTTAGAAACATTCTCTTGAATCTTCATGTTCTCTAGCTGCAGTGGTTTTCAGTTTATTTGTCCCATATAATTTGAAAATTTAGCTGTATACATGTAAATATCAAAAATTGAAATGCCCAAAAAAATTTATATCAAATTAGTACGAACAAAATATGACTGCCAATGCCAGTAATATAATGCTGCTTTCGAGATAATCTATATAAAAAAATTAAGCCAAATGAACATTCCGGTGAAGAAGCAAGGAAAATAATAATTNCTGCTTTCGAGATAATCTATATAAAAAAATTAAGCCAAATGAACATTCCGGTGAAGAAGCAAGGAAAATAATAATTAAGATGTTAGAAGAAGTAAGTGACAGCGAAAATAGATAAACTTACATTCAGAACAACATACCAAGTAACAAATTAAAGTGATGCACTCCAAGATAAAGACTATCAANAATAGATAAACTTACATTCAGAACAACATACCAAGTAACAAATTAAAGTGATGCACTCCAAGATAAAGACTATCAAGATGACAGCGTACAAGAATAAGATGAGGATTTAGAAACAACGTACCAAGTCTCCGGCGGCTGCGATAGCTAAGTCGTAACGCTCAAGTGAGAAGGAGATCGGTCTAGTCACAGAGTACATAAAATACACAGACACAAAATGACGTGGGTGTTCCTTTGACTGATTGGCTGCAGGAATCTTTGAAAACTGATTGGACTCTGATCAGATTCTGCATGCTGCGAAAGGTTCTCTATTGGCTGCCTGCCGGACGGCGAGTAGGTTACCACGGCGTCCCAACGTTTTGCTGGCAACTGAGGCCATTTTTCTGACGTGTGCGGCAGGATTTGGCGTAGTAAGCGGATATTCCGTTTTCTTAACTAGTCTGTGGTCCAGTGATGATTCGCTCTTAAACCTTCGGCGTGACTCATTTCATGAGTGGTTGAGCGTTTAAACTGCTCGCTTTTCCCACCAAGGAAAACCTGGTTAAATCCCCGGCCGAGTCACTCCGGTTTTTCGCAAGTGGGAATCGTGCTATGCGATGCCACTGGTCGGCGGTTTTTCTCAGGGATCTCCCGTTTNCTCGCAAGTGGGAATCGTGCTATGCGATGCCACTGGTCGGCGGTTTTTCTCAGGGATCTCCCGTTTCTCCCGCTCTTGCATTCCGGCGCTGCTCCATTGTCACCTCATTTCACCCTCATTAATATAAGAGGTAAGATCACGTTTGTGAATTGGCGTGGTTTTTCTTTTGATATGGGTGTACCACTTCGATGATTGGCTGATGGCTCTCGAAACGGNCGTTTGTGAATTGGCGTGGTTTTTCTTTTGATATGGGTGTACCACTTCGATGATTGGCTGATGGCTCTCGAAACGGTCCTTGTGTCTGACTAGCTACCGCGTGCTGATGACGAACCCCTATTAGTAGAGTCTCTACTGTTACGCGAATTCATTCGGTTGCGAGGTATACTTCAAGCACTTATCAATTTTCCCTACTATTATGACTCNCTCTACTGTTACGCGAATTCATTCGGTTGCGAGGTATACTTCAAGCACTTATCAATTTTCCCTACTATTATGACTCAACGGAAATTCTCTAGACACGGCCTCTTTAACTGTGAGCCTGTCATATGAACGAAGCAGTAGTGTGACGGAGTATTGAACAGGCTTGTACAAAGGTCTCTTTCACTAGCAGCAACCGATATACATGCAATACTAGCTCGAGTTAACAGACGACTGTGCAGTTTAGCGTGCTGCTAAATCAATCCACGAAATACTCGTGGCTATTGGTTGGGCTGGCTGCCAACGAGTAAGTTACAAGTGCAGAATGGCGAACAGCTCGTGNACGAAATACTCGTGGCTATTGGTTGGGCTGGCTGCCAACGAGTAAGTTACAAGTGCAGAATGGCGAACAGCTCGTGATGCCATTTTGCTGGCGCGTGCCGCTAGAGTTAGCATTATAAGCGGGTGTTTCACCTCTGCACACTTAACATACTCTGCGGCATAATAAGAGATATGCTAAATACGCGTTATTATTTGGCTTCAGGTTAAAATTCACATTACTGAATATACGCGTGCCAACGTCGTTTCTCCATTGGCAATAGCATATACCTTGAAGTCACTCCCTTTATGAGTGAACTGCGCGTTATTGGGGTACAAAAATGTGAAGTGTTCATTTAATGGCGCCGAGTTTCCCAGGATGTGTAAAATAAAAAAGGTCCAGTGACAAATTTATTGCATAGGTACATGTGTTTGAAGTTTAACGTGTTCCTAAATAATAACGCGAATCTTGCAGGCCTCTAGCCATAATCATGCAACGGAAAACCATAAATTTTACTTTATCATCTTGATAAAGCGTTTGAGGAATATATGTAACTAATAGGCAGGTTGTCCGGTATACCGGTATTTTAAGTAATGAAGTGGCGTGGATTTGCTAATTTCCACAGGAATCATCACTTTCTGATCTTACAGCTGTAAAGATCTCTTACCTCGGCCACATTCGTTCTTCGCAAAGAAATGGCCCGTATCTTATGGTTATGGATACCACTTTCTTGTTTCTTTGGTAAGGATAGGAGCCGCGGTGGTCACACTACTTGCCTCCCGCCAAGGCAAATCGGGTTCGATTCCCTGCAGGATCGTTCCCGAATTCTCGCATGTGAGAATCGTGCCGGACGATGCCGCTGGTTGGCGGGTTTTCTCGAGGATCTCCTTTTCCCCTACCCTTTCATTCTGAAACTGGTGATAATGCACAGGAGCAGGTAAACAGCAATGACAAACGATACAAATTTTTCGTTTGTTACAGTGAAACGTCGTTTTATTGGCGTGACTCATCGCCTAGGTCCGCTCGGTTCGTCTGAAACGAAGTTGTTTGCCGCATTTGCTGCAAATGGAAAGCAAACACTTCAGATGACATAAAAATGTAGTACGCCATAATACTTGCGGAAATTGATGTGACGAGTACACTCCGCTAGATGTTTTCTCAGCATATTACTTGTTCAAAGAGACGAGCGTATCATTTTATTGGTGGAAAGTCTGTANACTCCGCTAGATGTTTTCTCAGCATATTACTTGTTCAAAGAGACGAGCGTATCATTTTATTGGTGGAAAGTCTGTACCATGCTGAATAAAGGCTCCTATCATAAGCTTTGCTCTAGTCAGGGTAGTGTGTTTTAAGATATATAATTCTAAATAAGAATGTGTGATATATTTAAGAACTATTCAAGTCTCGTCTGGGGTAAACATATCGCGGGTTATAAAACACGTATTTCAAAAATGGTGCAACACAGTTCATGCAACAGGCAGGCGACCACCTAAAAGTCATTTTGAAACTTTGATGCTTTAATAATTTTTGGCAAAATGAGTTTTATTCTTTTTGTTTTCTCTTGTGTGTATATTAATAGTTATTTTTACACCTATAGTAGATTATTCACTTTGTAAACAATTACTCATCTTGAAATAATCTACGAATAAGTACCAGTCATTATAGGGANCTCCGCTAGATGTTTTCTCAGCATATTACTTGTTCAAAGAGACGAGCGTATCATTTTATTGGTGGAAAGTCTGTAGCAAGCTGAATAAAGGCTCCTATCATAAGCTTTGCTCTAGTCAGGGTAGTGTGTTTTAAGATATATAATTCTAAATAAGAATGTGTGATATATTTAAGAACTATTCAAGTCTCGTCTGGGGTAAACATATTGCGGGTTATAAAACACGTATTTCAATAATGGTGCAACACAGTTCATGCAACAGGCAGGCGACCACCTAAAAGTCATTTTGAAACTTTGATGCTTTAATAATTTTTGGCAAAATGAGTTTTATTCTTTTTGTTTTCTCTTGTGTGTATATATATAGTTATTTTTACACTTATAGTAGATTATTCACTTTGTAAACAATTACTCATCTTGAAATAATCTACGAATAAGTACCAGTCATTATAGGGAAAATGCTAAATTTCCCGTTATTTTGGAGCTGCAGATTAAACTAAAAAAAAAACTCTGGGCTCCTTTGATTTCTGCCATTGTCCGATAACTTTAATGGGGCCTGTTTAGGATGCTTTCAGCCAATAAAAAATGTTAAATGGTTGTGCAACCAATTTCTAGTAAAAGTGGTTACATTGGTAAATAACGTCGCAAAGTCACCGGTGGCCAATGAAGTCACGTATTGTGCTAATTTAAGTAAAAGCTGTTCACGGTTAATATAGCAGCTTTGAAAACCTTGCTTGGGACCTATTTTTCCTCTCATTTTGTGTCATTCCGTCAAATGCAAAATTATTAATATCGCAATGGGTTTGATCAATTTATTCATTCGCCACCAAAGTGAAACCATGCGATTTTTAGGAATGTATAGGCGTTAATAATATGCCAATTCTATGTCTAATGTGTACGCAGCAAGAGACGTTGACCACCGTGGCGTTAAATTTGAACATCGCACTCGCAATACGTCAATTACTTGAACTATTGGGGCCGCGGTAGTGTAGCGGTCTGACTNAGTGGTTACATTGGTAAATAACGTCGCAAAGTCACCGGTGGCCAATGAAGTCACGTATTGTGCTAATTTAAGTAAGAGCTGTTCACGGTTAATATAGCAGCTTTGAAAACCTTGCTTGGGACCTTTTTTTCCTCTCATTTTGTGTCATTCCGTCAAATGCAAAATTATTAATATCACAATGGGTTTGATCAATTTATTCATTCGCCACCAAAGTGAAACCATGCGATTTTTAGGAATGTATAGGTGTTAATAATATGCCAATTCTATGTCTAATGTGTACGCAGCAAGAGACGTTGACCACCGTGGAGTTAAATTTGAACATCGCACTCGCAATACGTCAATTACTTGAACTATTGGGGCCGCGGTAGTGTAGCGGTCTGACTACTCGCCTCCCACTTAGGCGAACCGGATTAGATTCCCTGCGGGGTCGGTCCGGGATTTTCACACGTGAGGAACATGTCGGATGATGCAGCTGGTCGGCGGGTTTTCTCGGCGATAAACCGTTTCCCGCCTTGCATTCGGCGCTGCTTCATACCTACCTCACTTCACCCTCATCGGCTCTCAGGACCTCGAGAGCCGCACAAATCTCTCCACTCCATTCCACTTTGAACTATTTTTATTAATTCGTTGCCAACTTAGTGAGGAGCCTTCTTGCGAGTGGCATCTCTACGTAGTTATGAGCAGTTTTTTTTTTAAGGATTGATTTTGAAAGTGGCCACTTTACCGTGGACGGCCTTTAAAGGGCTGTAAAATGTAGTGTTTTACTAGATAATAACGTGTTTTTTTGATGCCTCTAGTCGTTAGATCTACCGTAATTTCGATTTTCAAGTGCAACGGGAAGAATCGAAGCAAGCACTGCTTCAGGGCGTGTCGGATTACCCACGAGCCGGCTTCGTCCGGCTTGCTAAACTGATTTTGGCCGTGATAATCAATCTGGCGCTGAGTCAACTGAGCGACGATGAGCCGGGAGATTAGTTTAGCGAGCTGGGAATGGGGAGGGGGGCTGCAGCTGCCCGCGTATGCGATACTCGTAACTCGATTGCTGACCTGCCCCCCTCCTGCCATCCGAAAACAGGACCGGCATGCAGAGCGGACCGCATAGGTGGCGTGCTTCGTGTGACATGCAGTCAGGACATGGCTGCAATGCGGGGGAGGGGGAGGGTCAGCAGGTTGACTGCAGCAAACTTATTTATAACGCTACCCTAGCGTGTGTGGGCCCCTCCGGGGTAATGCTCTATCGAATTAGCCTTCCTCTGTCCCGCCGAAGAGGAAGGGGTTGGGGGAAGAGCAAATAGTCACGCTTCGTTGGACAATACTGAAAAACGCAATTAAATAACTAACCATTATTATTTTAGAATTCTTTTTTCCAGTAACCCCCACAGCTGTAAGACATTCTCATAAACACCGAAGTCGAATTTGATATTAAATATATGTTCTAAAATTGTTTGTTAATATAGGTTGTTCACGATTACTTCCAGTTTTTCTGAAGCCCTGCTTAAGTTATTCTTCCAGGATATTCCTCCGCCTCATGGAAACAAAGCTTGACCAACTGTAGAAAATTGCATCAAAGGACAACGCACCGGATTCGTGCGCACTCAGTGTAATATCATTTCACATAGGAACTATTCCTTACCAGGCATTTCCAACACACCTATTTTATCTCTGTTTTATTAATTTTATTAATGAATAAATATAATAATTTAAAATACAATACAAGTAAAAGTTCAATTTTATTAAAAAATAATGTAGTTATATGTTAACACAAGTAAAAGACGCTTGCGATACATATAAAATTTAGAAAACAACCAAAAACATCCTACACAGGATGATATTTTAAAGGTTTGAAGAAAAATGTATAAAAACCGGGGTTCGACTCCTATTTACGGCAGTATTTTCTCTGAGGCTGGACGGTACGGCAGAGACTGACGCCGACTTGTGGGGAACAACTTCCCCTTTCGCAATTTTCCGAGTGAGGCTGTGCATTGGTAAACCACCGGACTCACACTCGGGAGGACACAGGTTCAGTCAACCATCCGGCCATCCTGGTTTCGGTTTTTCATGGTTTCTCGAAATCACTCTCCGGGTGAATGCTGGGATGGTTCCTTACTAACGGCCGTGGCCAATTCCTTCCCCATTCCTTCTTCTCTGAGCAACGAGCTCCGTCTCCAATGACGTCGCTGTTGACGAGACGTTGACACCTTTCTACCTAACTACCGACCTACCTTTCGTACTTTAAGATAGGAAGTTTAATGTTGCAAATAATAGCTACGTCAATAAATTAAAAATCTAATTTCACTATTGTATTTGTATTACTTCATCCATCCTTCGCGTATTGCAACAATATAATTTTTGGCATTGCAATGAACACTTATTTTTGTTCATCACTGTATTTGGACAATTATGACGCTCTACCATATAGCGCGAACAATAAAAATGTGTCTGTTTTTCATGATGTTGGCAAAAGCTGTTTATGAGACTACGGAATACAGTCTCAACAACGAATGATACCTGTCAAACATGAGGAAGTTTCTCTATGGGACGCTGTTATTTGCCGTGTACAGTGTAGATCATCAAATCCACTTATGGTACGACCTTCCATAGGACACTTTTACTTAAACGGTATGTATCTGACATCTATAAAAATACACAATAAGTAAAACATTGTCTTTTTCGTGGAGCAAATACTAAAATTGCTTTAGCCGTTAGTCGATTTTAAGTTGATTTTTGCTCTTATTACACCTGGTTGCCTTCTAGTTTACACATCACCCACCAGCACTTAATTCTGAAGCAGACGTCACACCAGATATGTAACGTCTACCTGGCTTCTCGCTATAGAAATCGGTCGTTTTGCGTTCAGTACATTCCGATGTCTGCTACTTGCACCCATGATTTACAAAGCAAGCAACGTGTGTACAACCTGTTCGCAGTTTCATCACAATTTTTTAAATCAAACCTTTGAAAAAAAATACCCCACATGTGTTTGGTTGTTTCCTAAATATGTAATATATCACAATCGTTTTATGCTTGCGTTAAAATAAAATAGCCTTAATTTCTGTTAAATTTATATTTATCTAGAAATTATAGTATTTCATGTACAATTAATACGAATAAAACAGAGCGAAAATAGGTGGGTTGGTAATGCTTAGTAATAAAAAGCTTATATGCAAAGTNCATGTACAATTAATACGAATAAAACAGAGCGAAAATAGGTGGGTTGGTAATGCTTAGTAATAAAAAGCTTATATGCAAAGTATTATTACACCGAGTGCGCTCGAAAGCGGTGCATCGTCCCTCGGGTGTAGTTTCTAGACTTTGTTTGCAGGAGGCGGAAGAATATTCTGGAAGTAGAACTTAGCAGAGTTTCATAAAAGTTGGAAGCAATCGTGAATGGACTACAACTTCGAACAGTTCACATCTTTTTTCACTTGCCTTTCGTCTGCTCTATATCCAGGCCGCTGCGATGGAGGATTTCTGCTTTATCTGCTTGTTGTCGTGCGCAGATTGATGCAGTTTTATAACCATTTAATCCCCAAACTCACAGCGCTGTTGGCCATAAATGTTTGGACTCGGCCACATTCCTGCTCCCTGTTTATTTACGCCAAAGCCTGCGAATGGCTCACGCCTTCCTTCACAAATGGCGCTAGTAGTAAGAAGTTTCTCAGGTACTGACGTTGATAACTGTTCATGTCGGATGGTTATGATTTCCATATTTAGTGCTCGAGAAACTACTGAAAAGGTAAACGTCACAAGAAAGTGGTGGTGTAATACCGTTTATTACGAAATTAAAAATTCATGTGAAGGAAACATAGCAAGATATCTCAGCGGAAAATTTTAAGAGAACGCAACACATATTTGTAGTTGTGTTGAAAATTGTCGTAATGTTTTTAGCAGGTGGACTGGTATTTCGACAGCATTTCAAACAACATCCACACTGAAATTAAGAAAATACTTTCCTCGTGGCAAAAAAAATTTCTTTACCTCTGTTTTTTTTTAAACATTGTCCGACTTTCTTACTATCAGAAAACCTAATAATTGACCAATAGGCACTTTTTTGTTGACAACTGCAAAAATTTTACTACCGGGGTGTTGCGAAAGAATATTTCTGGCTTTGTTTTATGATAATGAAAACAGACTTAATTTAATGAAACATAATTATACGAATCAGTTGAGCCTGTGTCTATTTGTATAAACTATTTTGTTCCCCTACAAAACATTCGAACGCATAAGCTGTCAAGACCAACATAATTCCAGACGTATACACATCGGCTGCATAATAGCGTTTTTTATTTTTTTCTATCTAACTACTCCATTATTTTTTAGGGGTTTCCCAGCCGTACTGACATAAAAATCGATAGTTTCCCAATTCACATCTAAGTAAGTGCACTAAGCGAATAAGCTTAAAATTAAAATTAATGTAAAAAGAGCCAAAATAATTAAACACATTCTTTTATAAAGTATGTAGAGAGCAATAAAATAACCACAACGACTTTGATATCTTTACGTATTTTGCATTTTATATTTACTGTGATTGAATTTTCTGCCACTAGTTACAAGCGACAACATTAAAAATATTACGTAACATACGTTTTCTGTATTAAATTCTCTAATCTGACACCCCAAAGCACGTTCCGGTAAATGACACTCTCCTAATGCTATGCAACAAATTTTTAGAGGAACGTTAATTTGACTGTAAAAAAGCAGTACGGCAATATTTTTGTGAGAATAAATATAATTAAATGGGCCATTAAAAGTTAATATTTGTATACTTTGCAAAGTTTTTTTTTGAGAGAGAGAGAGAGAGAGAGAGAGAGAGAGAGAGAGAGAGAATGAATTGTGGTAACAAAGTTTTGCTCGTCTTTCAATTCAGGGATAAATTTTGGAATGCCGTTACCACCGCAGTTCTGTGTGCGCCGCGCGGGAGAGCCAGCCATTGATCTGCATCTGGCGCAAGCACGAGTTCAGAAACTGCAAACGGAGGGAGCCGATACATACCAGAGAAGAAGGGGGAGGGAACACGTGTTCTTCCTTTACCCCACCAGAATCCACCCTTACTACTCACAAGTCATAACCTTGCAATAAGATGCAAAATAAAATGAACATTTTGTTTAATTTACGTAGGCTGTGTTCCGTTACCTGCATTAATGCAGTTGATAGAAATCTCGTGCAATTTTGTTGCGTTGCGAAATACATATTTGACTGCACAAGATAATAGGACAACAACCGTGCGCTTATTTCGCCATGTTGGTTGGAAATAAAAATGGAGGCTGTACAGCATGTAAACAAACTTCGTACACGTTAACCTTACTTAGCGTACTAAATATTATGTACGTTTTATATGTAACTTAGCTTAACCATACTGAGAACTACACAAATTAACCGTCTACCTGCTCGCCCACACTAATTAAGGGAACCGTTTTAATTCTTTTAGCTATCTAATCTAACTTGTGGCATGTTATCGCCAGCAATTCGTGCCAACGCGACGTCAACGCACGAATTATTCTTGTATTTCATTCGCGGTTACTTTTCCGAAGGCCTGCTAAAGTTCTACTTCCAGGATATTCCTCCACCTCATACAAACGAAGCTTAACCAAGCATAGAAAATTACACCAAAGAGGCGACGCACCGCATTCGTGCGCAATCAGTGTAAAAAAAATTTGCATATCAACTATTTATTACTAGGCATTATCAACACACCCATTTTCTCACCGTTGTTTATAATTTTTTTATAAATGAAATATTATAATTTAGAAATAAAGTTTTAACTAACGTTCAATTTTACCAAAAATAAGTAACTTCATTTTTAACAGAAGCATAAAACGCTTGTGGTTCAGGACATACTTAGGAAAGAACCTAACACATTATAGACAGGATAATTTTTCAAAGGTTTTGATTCAAAAAGTGTGAAGAAACCGCGCATATAATATACTCCATTCCACGTGAAATTGATGCTTAAGTCCAGCTGGAAGTGCAGTGACGTATTATTCGTGTCACCTGTTTTTCGAGAAAAGATTCCACGACCAGTTATACTGGAAAACACGTTAGTTCAGAAACAATTTCGTGGTTTGATTATTTGAACTCTGACGCGACTGAGGTGCCTGCCAGACGATCATGGAAGTTCAGTGCAGGAACCAACTTTATTCTGATAGACCCAGTCGAATAGAGGGCGTATCCTTCTCCCACAAACACCCGGCCAATAGCCAAAGGGTAACTGCTCGTGTGCACGTAGAATGTTAATGTCTATCCTGCGCACAAATATTTTCGAGGAATACAGGTAGCCCTACGTATGATGTACACAGATGCGCCTCTAGACAGGTAACGGAAGTACTTGTTTGCGCTTTTTGCGCATTGAAGAGGTAACGGAATACTACCAGAGTGTTTTTTTTTTAATTTGAAAGGAAGTATAAAGAAACTGACTCGTGAAAAGCATGACAGTGTGTTTAGAAAAATGTTTACTGTAGAACATAATTTTTTTTTTCATGTTATCATAGCACGCAGTCTTCAACCTGCGCTTGCATACTACCAAATGTTATAAACATAATAGCAACACCTAGACGGACATGATTTGTGCTGCTTGCATTGGACTGGGATTGCAGAAACGTTGGTCGAGATGCTGATTGAGTTTTGACGTCTCTTGTTTCGAATTAGCTCTAAGGTTCTTTGTGACAATCCTATTTAATATTGGGCTATTCCGATAGCTGTGGATTGGTTTTCGTTCACTTTTACTACACGTTGAAGATGTTTTGCCACGAGTTCTGTACGCCTTCATCGCCTTGAATACGGTTAAGCCTGTTGCACACGGTTCACTTTCTTGTAGAAGAAGATGTACACCTTTCGTGTTCAAGTCAACTTGCATCGTGTGACTGGCTAACTTGTTTGCAAGTGGCTCGCTTGCTAGCTAGAATAATGTAGAGACTGTGTTCTATTTTTCGTTCACCTTCTTATGCAAGTAGTTTTTTTTAATTTGCGTTTTATGTGTTTGTGTAGTTCCCGTACATTTATTTATGCTACATGTACATGGGACTTGAATACAACAGGGTGTTCACCTTCATGTTCAACTTCTTGTTCACAAAATATCTCCATCTGTATCAGGCTTTACTCTCGATACACCTAACTCCATGGCTGTCTTCGATACACTTGCTCCAAATGACATCGCTCCAGAAATCTGCCCTCTTTGGAAGTGAGGAACACTCTAAATTTGAATCTGTAGGAAACCACTAGCTGTTTCAGTGAAACAATTTCACTGGTTGAATAAGTGACAGTCGACTGCGTGCAGTGAATTAAATATAGATTTTAGTGAATTTAGCAAATAATTACGAGAAATAAACATATTTCCGATAGTTGCTGTTTATATTGCGCAATTTACTGTCATTTAAAAAAAGTAAAAAAAAAAAAATGTGCGGGTGATGAGGATTGAACCCTTAGTCCCCAACCCATATTTATACACTTACTTTACAAGCTAAGTAACCATGCTAATATTGCCACTCTTTCTTTCGTTCTCAGTTTAATCGTGACGTTATGATTGTTNTTTCGTTCTCAGTTTAATCGTGACGTTATGATTGTTAAAACTAATAGTACGTATGAGGTCACTCATTTCACCACATTTAATGAAGTTTAAACCTTCAAACCGAGTGCTATTGTGATAACGTGAAAATGAAATGAAAGATTCTGTTCACGTTACCTCGTTAAGTGGTACAATAAAAGACAAAACTATCATTTAAGACATTATTTTTAAGGTTATGTTTATTGCACATGGGTTGTTATTTCATTATTTCATTTAATACATGAANTCATTTAAGACATTATTTTTAAGGTTATGTTTATTGCACATGGGTTGTTATTTCATTATTTCATTTAATACATGAATTTAACTGATCCTTCAGTCAAAAAAATAAATCACTGAAAAACAGCTGGATGAGTTAGGTTGAAGAATCAGTGGAAAATGTCACTGATTTAGTAAGTGATGAAAAACTGGAATTTTTTCAATAATACATCAGTTAAATTCACTGAAGTGACTGCTGAATCAGTCAGGTAATTTTAACTGATTTAAACAGCGAAATTCTCAGTGATACAGATTTAGAGTGAAGTTCTCCCATTTTGCCTCACCTACATCTCGAAGATTGCACTCACAAATATATACTACACCACCTACGTCCTACATTGACATGCCAAAGGACAGTCACAAAGCACCAATAATCAGTGTTACTACCTCGCAAAAATGCTGTGTTCGAGAACATAGATGTTTCTATTATTCTGATTACCACCTGTATGTCCCAACACTTTGCGCTCTGTACATATTTACTGGCAGTATGTACAAGCTAGAATTTTGTTACTTACATTCACAATTATAGGAACAACATTTCTACTGGTTTCCCGTTTCCCACTATCTGGTTAGCTCCACAGTTTACACGTTTACTCAGTTGTATAGAGTTTATTACGTGCTTTCTTTCAGCTAATGGAATATCAAATTGACAGTCTCCCAATAAATATCCTTTTATATGAAACAGGTCATAAAATATATGTTCTTATTTTCTGTTGTTATAAAGTAATTATAAGTTTTATTCATGAAAATTAGTGTCCGTGCGCTCTAAAGTGATTTTGTAGGCTATTCACGGCATAGAGAGCTCAAGAAGTTCCAGTAAGAATAATAACCAAAAAACTATATTTTTATTGTGAGCTCAGACGTTAACTTTTGAAAGATATTAAGTGTATACGCTGTGTTTATTAGTCACCTTGCAATTTCAAAATCAACACTTCACCACGAACAGCCTATAAGATCCTGACGAGCAGTAACAAAACAATGAAAATATATTCATGCAAATTTTGTTTTCCGTGGCAAAAAGTTATTGTTTTAAGTGTATCCTCGGTCACACTCGGGCATAGTGTTCTAAGCGT
The DNA here is from genome assembly GCA_002778355.1 of Clitarchus hookeri. Taxonomy (NCBI): domain Eukaryota; kingdom Metazoa; phylum Arthropoda; class Insecta; order Phasmatodea; family Phasmatidae; genus Clitarchus; species Clitarchus hookeri. The sequence goes on from NQII01006380.1 coordinate 61,049, forward strand.
TAAACATTGTTGAGGGAGCATCTCCGCTGCACCCCCTTCCCCCATACATTCGTGGCTCATCTGGGGTGTTGTCTCACGAGCAACCCCGGCGTCGCAGGCTTCTGCGAGACGGCGAACCGCAGAGCAGAATACATCGGCGCGGCGTCTCGTGCCAGCCCGTGTTTGCACCCGCCCTCTGCCCCTCGACTGTTGCCTCTGCTAATGAGAACTGCCGGCTGACGAACACGAGTCCCCGGTTAACTGCCGGCCTGCGCGACTCAGCTCCGCTTCTCGAGCCCGCATCTCACGACACACACTTCGTCTCGGAACGTACGCAAACAACCACACCTGTCTGATTTACAACGGTCTAAGTACTCGGATGGCATGGCTTCATTAAGCCTCAAGAATATATGCNACAACCACACCTGTCTGATTTACAACGGTCTAAGTACTCGGATGGCATGGCTTCATTAAGCCTCAAGAATATATGCATGAGCTTCTCAAAACTTCCCATAGATTTCGCGCTCACTGAAAAAATAATTTCATATTGACGAACCATGCAATTTCGGTTCGAAAATATATAAAAAAAGTTATTTAATAAAATTTTTTTTTTTATTAGCTGGCTTAGTTACTAAGATGAAATAACTTCGTTATGGAATATATGTGTGTATATATACATAAATAAATATATGTGTGTATATATAAATAAATAAATATATGTGTGTGTAAGTACTTCACACAGAAAAAGTCTAAGATTGTTACAGAAAAATTATTATATTGAGGCATTTCTTTAAACGTTCATGTTGTAGTAAAATTTATTATGTTGTGACTAAGTTAAAAATGTTAAACATGTATAAAATCTTATATTATTCTAATGCACACACACTGTTGTAAGTGATAATGTTTATTAAGTCTCTAAGTAATGTAACCGCAATCAAAAGTTGTATTTTACTCTAAAAACAACCGGAAGAAGTAAATATTTTGTGTTACTTCTACGTTAAAGCGGTTTTGACAATAGAGCGGCGCGATGCGGCGCGTCACGTCCCAGCGACGAGCGTACTTGCGTCGTCACAACAGAACGATGTTCTGTCGCCGGCCGCCGGCAATACAGACCATGCTGCCATCTGTTATCATGCCAGGAAGCTCGCAATAAAATGCTAAAAGGTAACAAAATGCAGTGATTTTTTTTTTTGGCATTTAATTAATAAAATAGTAGATTTTTTTTAGTGATATACACTTTTCTTTAGTAAAAATATTATATTAAAATTCGAGATGATGTTTTAGAACATGAATGACTCTTCAGGGATCGGAAAATATTATATATATTTTTTCCTTAAGGTAGGAAATATGTATGTACATTTGGACTCATATTAGTATCTCTGTAAACCGTTTGTTATGTATATTTTAATGTGTTATTAATCTCATCTTTTCGCCAGTTTATTTATCACGAAGTACAAAAATGTTATACTTCTTATTCGCCGTCGCTAGTGACCAGCGTCGAAACCAATGTTCCTCGCTCGTGCAACGCTCTCGACGGCCGTCGCCAGTGTTGAAGCTCTGATTGGCTGAAGCTCGTCGCGCCGCTACACGTCACTCAACTGTGAAAACCGCTTTAAGAATTGTCCAACCAACACAAGTTTACACTGACTTGGAGTTGTAAAATGGCGTACAGTAGCGAACAGCGATATATTCATACAAGTGAAACCACGGTATTTAAATTTTAAAGCATAGTATGAGAACTAAATGTAGCTTAAACCGGCTCTCAAGCCGTGCGAAGCGGCTGACGTGTGCCAACATATGCATTTATTAGAGAGCATAGATTATTTACACGTAACAAGAAAGAAATTAAGTTTGTCGTTATGTTGTGTTGTTGAATACCAAATAAAATTAAAGAAAATCTTACATGTTAAGACATAGCTGCAGGTAAGGCTAACGTATACAACGTCTACCACTCACGACGCGGGTTCTATTCCTCTCACAACCATTTTTTTTTCGTTACTAAGATTTATTTTTCAGACAAAATAATTGTACATATTTATTTTACACCGGAATGTATTTTTAAAAGCAAAAAAATACAATAAACTATTTAACGCAACTGTTAATATCAACTCAACACAAATTTTGTTTTGCCACTACATAAACATCACCTTAAAGTTGACGGTGCAGTAAGGATGATTTTTACGTTATTAAGTTAATGTTACTTTAATATAATAACTTAACAGTATATTATAATAACAGCAACATTAGTTACTGGCGGTTCGTAGGTAACAAAAAACTACCGTTGTAGTAACATTATTANATATTATAATAACAGCAACATTAGTTACTGGCGGTTCGTAGGTAACAAAAAACTACCGTTGTAGTAACATTATTAATGTTGTACAATGGCGGTTAGTAGCTAACAGCGATAACTACGTTAAATAAAACTACTGTTTTTAAATTTTAAAGCACTATATGAAAACTAAATGTAGACAAGACGAGCCCTCAAGCCTTGCAAAGCAGTTTAGGTGTGCCAAATACGCATTTATTTCTAGATTATATAGTATTTCCACATAACGAAACAGAACTGCAGTTTGACATTATATTTTATGAAATACCACAATATGAAACATAAAGTATATGTTAAAGTACAGCAGTTAGTTGGGCGTCAGGTTACGTTGAGAACGTTAACCACTCAGGCCCTGGGTTCGATTACCCTCCCTGCCATCATTTTTTTCGTAGTAATATTTCTTTTTGAGTCGGAATAAATGTACTTAACTTATTTTACATCTGAATGTTTTCTTAAAACAAAGAAAATGCAAGACTATTTCTAACAAAAAGGTTAAATTCAATCCAACACAAAAATTGCTTTGATGCAACATAAACACCAACTTAATGTTAACAGTACAGCGAAGAGGTAACGTTGTAACAAAAGTACATAATGTTAGATTTGCATTGAAAGCTTAACAGTATATTACATTAACAACAATATTAGTTGATAACGGATCACAGATAAAACATTTATGTTGTAGAAACATTAATACTGTTGTCCTAACATAAGACTTTTTTATGTGTACAAAACTTATCTTAGATGTCGCATGTATTAAAAATTTATCTCAATGGGACAAACCGTGAAATTTCGTTTTGCACATTAAAGATTTTGAACTCTCTTTAAATATTTCAGAAGAAATCCTGTTTTTCTCAAAATAAACTATTTGAAAATTGGCAGTGTCTGTTAATTGGTACAGTTATTTACGACTCCATAAAAAATATTCCTCTAGTTCACAAAATAATGTACATTTACTACAATGCTTTTTATTCAAGAGCCAGCAATCGCTCGTTTCTTTTAATATGCGTTTGTTAACGCAGTAATAAAACTATTGCGAAATATTTATGCCTTATATATTATATTTCCCAAATTTTTAATCTGCATAATTATTCCCATATGAAAAGTACTTAATATTGTTCACGGCACAAATAAGAATCTGTAAACCGGACAGCAATAAGCAAAAGGACGAAACCATTAGATACGTCGATGTAACGGCGAATTCATAGCTGGAATTTGCCGCCCATTACCGGTACATAAAAACTAATATAAATCAAGAAGAAATACATGAATTAGTCTATAATAATATATCCTTACCAAAATTTATTTGCGTGTCAAAAAAGCGGAACAATTGCAAATTAGGTATATTGCGGGCCTATACGAGACCACATTTCAGGCGCAGCTATCAGAAAAACACTTGCTTCTTACTGGCACATACAATTGGGTGATATGAGAATATTTCTACAGCTGGTTTTCATCCAAAATGCAGTATATTCTCACACGAGGACGGGAACTCATTGCAGTTTCAGTCAAGTTGTGGCCAGCTGTAGACTGCATGGTTTTTTTTTTCATGGTTCTTATACTTGTTGTGCCGTCTTTCATTGATTATATTTTTTGTGTCATTCATTGTACTTCGTTTTGCACCTGTTGTGTGGATCTTATATATCTTGGTCATTTAAATGGTGTGCCTTTTTTTATTATTAATATTTTGTGGTGGTCGATTTATACAATTAATTACAACTGGTGCTTCTTTTCTACGGCGTATATCAAAATATATGATAATGTTATTTTCGTCTGTCGTAAAATGTGTCTTTCTATAATAATTTTGAAGTTCAGATTATTTTTTTTGATTTAACAATTTTTGTTTTGTATTGGATGACTAGGCTGCAGGTACCCAAATATTGGTTTTTTTTTAAAGAACATTTTTTTTTTTACGGTTTTGCCTGTTTTCTAGTGTCAATTTCATCTGTAAGGAAATTTGTATCCTTTTGTTCCTAGTCTTTATTCTACGATATGACTCTATATTCCCGTATTAATTTGTAGTCGATTTAAACAATAGTGTGTGTTATGTGAANTCTTTATTCTACGATATGACTCTATATTCCCGTATTAATTTGTAGTCGATTTAAACAATAGTGTGTGTTATGTGAATCGTCGAATGTAATTTCCAATTGATGTTTTGCGTGGGCATCAAGTTATAAATATTAATACGTGCCCTATAATAAATTATTCACAAATTTACATGATTGTATGCATATGGTGAATGAAGGAGTTGTTTCCCATACACTCATGGTAGCGTCTCTACATTGGCACAGGAAAGAGACAAATGAGTATGGAACTTCCAAACTTAGTACAGCAGCCACGATAAACATTCGTATATTTGCAGCGAGATATGAGGTTACTAGCACTGTCTATAAGTTCGTGGGTTGACTGGCACCTCGAGTGTAGTCAGCCACGCATCACGGCTGACTACTAAATATTTCCATATACTGTATAAGTAATACATTTCCATTAGAGTTAAAGAAATTCAGTATAAATTTTCAACACTGTAGTTTGAATTAGTTATATCAAACTCACTGTAAATTCAGCGTTTCTGTTTTATTAAAAAAAACAGTAATATACGCTACAGTGTCAACATATAGAAAATATCACTACCCTGCAACAACATGTATTTTAATGGATACGCTGACTGGCATGTTCCCAGTTAAGTTGGCAGCGAAATACGAAAATATGTTCCCAAATAATATCGTCGTATTCAAAGCGTAACTTTTACACTTGTGGCCAATGAATTTATTTTAAATATATGTTATGTCTGTTTTACGCAGATATAGTTAGAATTGGCTTATTGCTAACATATTTAAATTGTTAACAATTTCACAAACGTTACATTTACACTTGATTGGTGCATGAAAAAAGTGAGAGGGTCAGTGGCAATGGTAATTTTACATATCGCGGAATAATACAAAATAAGGAGAGAAGTAGATATTTGACGGGGCTTTCAATAGTGAACAGTGTTTAATTATCTTGTTAGTTTACAGCTACTAGGTATGTATTTAAATGGTACATTTTAAACTTTGCAGATTCGAAACCACAGTGCAATTTTCGTTATTAATTACTACTGAGTGACCAATTACACGACCGTGCAAACTAAGTCACTAGGGCACTGTTCTTACAGAGTGAGCACTCTTTTCAAATTACGTCAGTACCTACCATGCTTCTAGTTCAGTTCAGATAATTCATAGAGAAGTTGGTTGCTCTACTGACAATACTTCATAAATAAAGGAAATACGCATGAATACAGAAAACTTAACTAGAGAACAGTAAATAAGTTGGTTCCCAAAGACACCCGTAAGTTTATATTTAACTCCGCTGGCTTGAATTTTCCTAATTTCCTGTTTTATCATTGGACTTGGACGGCCACCAAACGAAATAGCATGAGCCCAGGCTATCCAACCTCAGATTCTTAGTTTCCCATTATATGTAAGGAGATGCTTGGCATCAGGCTAGCCACCATCTGAAGTTAAATTTTCTTTGCCACGTGACAAAGCTGAAGGCTTTCGATGCTCACGAATGTAACAACTTTAGTTTTTCCTTTCCTTCAATGAAAATATTTGCGGGATTGTTTATAAACACGCTGTAATTTCCACAGCATATTCTATTCTTATGCACCCATACACCAGTATTTACCTAACTACTGATAATTGTCGAAGTATGATTTGTCACCCTGTACCTACTCAGAAAAACATCAGCAAAAAATGCTTACATGTAGACGACGTAGGTCGTAAGTAGAATGCGTAACACCTCAAAACAAAAAATAAAAGTAAATAAAAGGACTGAAGCCTTACTTTCGATTATAAGAAAGTTCTGTACGATACTTTGTGTGCTGTAAACGACATTATATATCAAAAATACTTAGGAAGCATACGAGAGCTGGCCTTTATAATTGCATGCTAACCGGTAACTTGGTATTTCAGTAGTTGCGTCTGCTGCGTATGATAATGACAAACTTCTAAAGAGAAAACGAACGAAAGCGTATTAGTTACTCACTCAAAGAAGGGTAATTACATACCATTAACATATATTTAAATATAAAAGTCTGTATAGTGAACATACCGTATAGTGTATTAATTGCAGTTCAAACATGCTCAAGAGTAAAAAATTTCGCAAGACTTTCGTGACAATTTTAGAATACAGTAATTTGCTAAATATATAGAAACCAAATAAATACACAAACTGCATATAATTTTTTTTTTCTTTCAGAGAAGCCACAAATTATTTAGTTTAAATAAAATGCCTGTTATTCTAAAATAACATGTAAACAAGAAATTAACGACTAATCAGCCTATTCTCCTCTATGTGAATGCAAATAATTTTGATGAAGTTTTTAAAAAATTAGATAGTGGGTGGATCTTGACGTCTCGTTGATAGCGATTTCATTTTAAAGGTAACTAGAAACAAATGCAATACTGGTGAGACAATCACAAATACACATGTGCCTTACCTGAGACAAAACAAAAACAAAACGCCTAGTACCTTAGGCTGGTTTGCAGCTAACTACATTACGGAGGTGGAATTCGGAGCATCAAATTCGGTAGTAATCAGTATAAAGTTTTGGTATACTGGGTTTAGCAAATTCAGATATCTACAGGAGCATAATTTAGAAAACAATAGTGTGAATCACTTAAATCACGCAAGTTTACATAGCCTACAGTAGCACTACTTGTGTGCAGAATTGGGTGAAAATAGGTTGACTGGTTGAGTTATGGCATGAAAGGTTTAGTTTCTCATTTGGTTCTATCATACAAAATGGCCTTAAACAGGCACTTTATAGGTATATTGGATGCGTCGATATGGTTGATATATGTAAACTTATTTACTATAAGATTAAACTATTGAATTATTTATACTGCAACATTTTGAATAAAGTCAGACTCACTTAAATTACGTAAGCTTAGATGATCCACTGTAGTACTTATTACTTTTTTTGCAAAATTTGGTGGAAATTCAATTATTAGTTCCTGAGATATGGCACAAATGTTGGATTTTATCACTTGGCACTAAATTGCAAAAAGTCAACAAAAGATGAAACATGGCCTAGTGAAGCACTAATTATGTGCAAAGTTGGGGGAAATTTCTAATGTGGTGCTATTTTATTTACTGTACTAGCACAATCTATGTTTGCTACATATTATAGTCTGTATAAATTGTTCGGGATATATGGCATACTAACCTAAAATATTTGCATGGCTGTTATTTTGAAAATATGCGACTGCCTGCTTAGTCGTATGAATTTAATAGACTATAAAATTATAACTTGTTGCCTAAATTTCGTAGGTATTAGTTAATTGTTTCCCGAGATAGGACACAAAATCTTAATCTTTCATGCAGTGCTACATTAAAAAATGAATGACATATGAGTTTATAAAATAGCTTATTTGATACTTGCATAGATGCTGCCTGCACACAAAGTTAAGTTGGAATTGGGTAAATGGTTTCATAGATATAATATAGTATTCTATAATGTCCATGCGCCCATCATTTTGAAAATAATAGTCTGACCCACTAAAACATGTCCGTTTACATGACGTACTGTAATATTACTCGAGTGTCAAATTCAGTAGGATTGAGTTGATTGTTTACCGGTATATGACTTTAAAACTTAATTTTTCACATGGCGCTATCTTACGAAATGGCGGAAAAAATACGATATGTTTTGTCACATTTCATGAATGTAAAGCAGACTTTGAAAATAACCATTTTTGTTTAAACTGGTCAACCGTTATTGTAGATAATGAAAATAAACCAAAAAAATCTATATTTTCACAATTTTGAAAATAAGTGCCTTATACATTTAAATTGAATATATGAACATAACCTAGAATATCATTACTTAAATGCCAAATATAACAGGAAACGGTTGTGTAAATACTGAGATATAATATGAAAGTTTTATTTTTCATGTTACTCTATCTTACAAAATGGCTGATTAATAATTTTATCAGTTAATCAAATGCAATGCTTACAACATGCACTGATAACATACCAAATTTGATTTAAATTAGTTGAATGGTTCCCGAGAGGTAATGTCAAATCTTTAATCTTAACTTTTACCTATTTTCCAAACAACGCATTAATAAAATTATTGGTTTCAAAATTAAATCCTTACATCATACACCGTCATCGTATAAAATTTTGTTTTTATCGTTTAAATAGTCCTTGAGATATAACGAAAAAAGTTTATTTTCCAAATTTGCACTATCTTTCAAAATGGCGGGCTAATAGCATTATAAGTTTCTAAATTGAATGCACATATCATGCAATATCAAAACATTAAAATCTGTTTAAATCGGTTAAATGGTTATCAAGATAAAATGGAAAATTTTAATTTGTTCAAATTGCAATATCTTCCAAAATCACGGACCATGAAGATTATCGCTTTCCAAGTTCAAGCTTATGTCATGCACTATCAATATACCAAAGTCAGTTGAAATCGGTCAGATAGTTCCCGAGATATATAATAGTGCCCTAAAATTTAGAGTTGTCGCTATTTTGAAAATAAGTGCCCGGCGTAATTGAAAACTTTTAAAGTCTGATGTTATTACTAAATACTATATATTGACGAAGTTTGGTGAAATTCGGACGTAGGGTTTAAAAGTTATATAACGGTGAGAAGGGGAACCTACCTTCCAGACAGACATTCGGGTGATTGCATAATTCTATCAATCCTTCGGAAAGTAGGCTGAAAAAACTAAACCAAAAATAATGCTACGTTTAGTAATTTCTGTCGCGTGATATTCTATCTAATCTACATTTAAGGAAAAATAATTTTAAATCTTGATACGAAGTAATGAAATGAGTGGTGCGAGTAACCGGTGGTATGTCAACATACGTTGATTTATCCTGTATTATAAACACTAGCGCTCACAGGACGCACACGGGATATTTAAAGCAGGCAAGGTGCACGGCGTTAGATTGTGACTCTTTTTCTCGCCAGGTAATAGAAACGTGATGGGGAGAAAAATACATTTCATAGAAAACTTGCCTTTGAAACGATGTTATATAACATGCCAGTGTTTGAGTCGTTTGAGAAGCGAAATTGAAAATATTAAATTTTTTGAGGAGAAACAGGCAGTTCGTTGGAGGGGAAATATGTCTCGTTGAAACAATTAGATTGAAACACCGTGTAGCTGGAACTAAGGCTAAAACCCAACGTATGAGTTGACAAGAGCCTTACACTAAAGGGAAGGGCTAACTAGAAGAACCCGAGAGCAAGAAATAACAAATGCCGAAACACGGTCAGACGTACAGGGTATGGAGCAAAAAGTCTTCACGCAAGCAAAAAAAATAAAGAAATAGGAAACACAAGACACGCAGATAAAAACATTTCGCAGCTGGAGCAGAACAAACATTCAGCACAAGTGTACTTACGGCCAGTTAGTTAAAACGAGACTTAGCGGCATGAAAGAGTTATATTAAGTAAAAAAATAATATATACGTATATTTAAAGAAACGGTGCTCCATACAAACTTCGAAACTTAACAGAAAACTGTAGTTAATCAGTTTACGGTATTTTCACATTTCTCGATTTAAACCTTTGAAATCACCCAATGACAGTTTTGGATTTTATATGATGCCAGCATTCTAAAAATGCATAAAAATTAACGTACTTAATTTTTTTGGTTAAATGAAATGTTTGTATATTATAACATTTCGTAGTCAATACGAATTAAAAACAGAGGGAAAATAAGTATATAATAGCAAGCAATAAATTGTATCTTATAAAAAATATTATTAAACTTAGACGTTTGAGATAGGACTTCAGCAGGGCTTAAGAAAAGTTGGAAGTTGCCACGTTTAAACTATCTGCAACTCACGCAGTAACCAAACGAAAAGTGCTGGTGAGGCTGAAGAGGTAACATTACATAGTAGACATTTTTTTTGGCTTACAAAACTATTTTTGGAAACTAGTTGCCAATATATTTTTAGTAATTCTACAAGTGTATTAGAAACAATTATCAACAGTCAGTAATGTCAAAATATACAGGCACTGCTTATTTTAACAAACAAGCACTGTAGATTTTATATTAAATTAAAAACATGGAAGTATATAATGAATTTAGTATGTTACATGCGTCACAGTGTCGCATGTATACAACTTACTTGTAGCGTTGAAAATACCTTCTTTGGCAACTACACTGCGGGCCATTAAAATTTCATCACCAAGAAGGACGTAAGCTATCACAACCAGTTTTCTTGGACAAAATACCTCTCACAAAAAGGGAAATGACTACCCTTGCAGCCCGGTATCACGTTAAGAACACCACGGGTGACAATAATCGTTCATACACGACACAGCGTTGAGAGGAAGAGACTTTGGATGACCGTGTGGAATACATCAGCCCATGGTGATTCGAATCGTGCTCAAAGCTCATCCGCTGTGGCCGCGGGTGTCTTGTAGCAAACCATTCGTCGTTCGACCATGGACTACACGTTTTCATGATGAGCGAGAAATCGGGTGAACGCGCAGGCCAAGGAAGCAAAGTGGCCTGGTGGTCATCCAGGAACCAACGGACGTGGTGTGTCACATGCGTTCGCACATTATCCTTTTGGTACAGGGCCTTAGGCTGGCCTTGAGAATAAGGGACAGAAACAGGTTGCCACCAACCGATCCCATATCCGCTTCAATGTGGTTGCATTTTTTCCTAACCGAGAACCAATTTTGCGTTAGGATAATTCAAAATCCCGATATACCACGATTCTCCTGCTGTCAAAGGCGGAAAACTGTCCATATGGTGGTCATGTTCTTCGACGCGGCATACTCACTCCGTCTGTTCATACGGACAGTAGGGAAACAATGACATTACCTCTCAGCGGCTACCCTACCTCCACTTATATACCGCTTATCAGTGTCGTCATTGGCGGACGTACTACGCCGCTTGGCTGAACAACTAATAATGTCATTGTCCCAGCCTGCTCTGCGGATTTTCTCAAAGTGGAATTCTTCATGTGCGTTCTTCTTGGTGCTGCAGTTTTAATGTCCATGAGTGTGATTTCCAAGGAGNTCTCAAAGTGGAATTCTTCATGTGCGTTCTTCTTGGTGCTGCAGTTTTAATGTCCATGAGTGTGATTTCCAAGGAATTGTTTGTAAAAAATCCAAACATATTTCTCGCTGTATAGGAACTTGGAAGGCGTCTATAAACTATTTATTTAGTTACCACGTGATAAGGTAAGATTACGATGGAGCAGTAACGGGACTCTAAGGCGCGTAAAAAAGCGAATTTCNTTTAGTTACCACGTGATAAGGTAAGATTACGATGGAGCAGTAACGGGACTCTAAGGCGCGTAAAAAAGCGAATTTCCCTTTTAAGTCACCACGTTCCCAACACGTGTGAATAGAACAGATCCCGGCCTTAGGCGACTGGCGGTCTGGCCAAGAATAACATAAATTTTTGGCACTTCTTTAAATACTTAAAATTTGCCGTTCTGTTTTTTTTAGCAGCATGCTTCTGAAACTTGGCACCACTTAATTTCTTACTAATATTAAAGTGGTTCAACTTGCGAATCAAGCCTGTTCCTATACACGAGTTACCAAAGCGAATATTAACGAAGTCAACTAATCGCAAGCATTTGAACAAACTTGTAACAACGTAAAGAAAATATTTATATATTTTAACTCAGCCACCTGCAGGCAATCAGGCGGACAAAATATTTGCCACTATTGTTTTTTTGTTTTCACATTTGCTGCTTCATTGCTAGAGGCGGGAACGAGGAACGAGCGAGCATGCAGTAAGTAAATTAAATTAAAACTTCGTAATTCCATAAGTTAGTTTTTATTTAAAATAATAAAAGCAGCTTTTAAAAACTTTCTTCCTTTACGTCCCAGGTGCCACGTCTTCATACCTGGCGCCTTGGACATTTCGTAAGTCCGCCCAGTTACAACATGGGCCTTGAAATACGGAGTGACCCTCGCCGGAAATTGAACTCTGATTGTCATCGTGGGACGCTGGTATGCTTGTTGCGTAACCTCTCCCCCCCCCTCGTACGATTCACTTTAGCTCCTGAAGTGTTACATGTAAATTCACAACAGTAAAAACAGATGTCAATTTAAGAATTATGACGTGCACAGAAGAACCTTAAATGCACTTTTTCACAATAGAACTTAGCGGGTCGTGCGCGTTGTTGTGTTTTACTTAAGATTGAAAATAAAAAGCTATATTTTATGTATTAAATAAGGGTTCTGTGGTAAAACTTGTTGGCGGGTAACGTCTATTTGTGTTTGCAACCAAACTTTGAAAATACTAAAATGTGCAAATGTTAGAGAATGTTCATGATTTTATTTGTAAGTTTAATTTTCAGGAAGAAAAGTTTCTGCCAGAACACGAAAGCCTTCAAGAGTGATGTGAATAAACGCTGGTTGTCGTGAGGTTAGATGGTTTGTTAAACCTATCAGCGAAATATCAATAGATCACTCTTATTGCAAGTGTTCATTTGCTGTATTTGAAAAGTTACCATGCAAATTGTGAATCGCAAATACAGAAAATGGAGGTTACGTGTACGATCGGCAGTTGATGAGTACTTCTCATCCCTGCGAAGGGGCGGAGGGGTNAATACAGAAAATGGAGGTTACGTGTACGATCGGCAGTTGATGAGTACTTCTCATCCCTGCGAAGGGGCGGAGGGGCAACGCATAGATGAAGCGAGTGTACAAAAGTAAACTACTGCGGCAGTTTCACGTAAGCGTACCCGGCCAAGTATTGGCTGCAAAAGGCCATGGCAGCAGACTTGATTTGTTGCACCGTAGTACGGGCCATCGTCTGGCAACTCTGCATTCGTGTGCTCATTGGCGAATTAAGTTTCAACATTTCTCTGTCCCTCTCGCTGAAGTTTGCGATACGCGTACTGGNATTCGTGTGCTCATTGGCGAATTAAGTTTCAACATTTCTCTGTCCCTCTCGCTGAAGTTTGCGATACGCGTACTGGTTTCGCATGTGTGTTATTATGTATTCTGAAGTGAAGGCTTGAGGAGAAGTTCGCGAATGAGATGTATACTAACAATAAGTTATCGATATAACTAATGAGCCTACTTTNGTTCGCGAATGAGATGTATACTAACAATAAGTTATCGATATAACTAATGAGCCTACTTTCCTTTGCACGGATAATAATTTTGATGAAGTTATTAAAATGTTAGAGTGGCAGGTGGGTCTTGACATCTCGTTGATAGCGATATCATTAGAGGTCAATAAGAAACAAATTCAATGCATGTGAGACAGTTACAAATACACACGTGCATTACACGGAACTCTAAAAAAGAACATCTAGTGCAGTAAGCTGGCGTGCAACAAATACATCACGAAGGTAGGATTCGGAACATCAACTTCGGTAGTAATTACTCTAAATCTTTAGTAGAATAAGATTATCAACTTCCAACATTTACAGGGATAATATTTTGAAAACAAGTGTGTGGGTCACATAAATAATATAAGTTTTCATGGTGTACTGTAACACTACTTGTGTGCAGAATTTGATTGAAATAGCTGGACTGGTTCCCGAGATCTGGCATAAAAGTTTCAGTTTCTCAACTTTAGTTTTTTTGGCGTTACCATACAAAACATCCTAAAACACGTTCTGTATAGGCATGTATGTTGCACGTAATAGATACTGAATATGTAATATTATTCAATAGATGTGATTAATTTATCTAAATTATTAATATTGCAGACACACTGGAAATAAAGCCAGACACATTTCAACATGGACTACTGTAGCACTATTAGCGTAAAACGTTCTGTGGGAATCGGTTAATTGGTATCGGAAATGTGACAAAACAGCTCAACTCTCTCATGGGGTGTTATCTTAATTACTGCGGGAAAAAACCGATATTTATTGGCACATTATATATTTTTCATAAAAAAAGTTACATATTAAATAGGTTGAAATTGTTTGAGACATGTGGCATACTTACATAAAATATTCACATTGCTGTGATTTTGAAGATGTGACTAACTCCTTAAGTTTTTTATTTTTAATGGACTACAAAGTATAACGTGTCGCCTGAATTTGGTGTCTATCGGTTAGTAGTTTCCCGAGACAAGTCATGAAAACGTAATTTTTCATGTAGTGCTATCTTCCAAAATGGTGGTAAAATGAATGTATGTATTTTCTCATTTGACGCTTGCATAGATAATGTCAGCACACAAAGTTAGGTTTCAATTGGTTGCATTGTTTCGTAGATAAAGCCAAGTATTCTAAATTGATTATACTGCTGCCATTTTGGAAACAATTTGTCCAACCCACTTAAACATGTCAGTTTACATGACGTACCATAGTATTGCTTGAGTGCCATATTTGTTAGTAATCGTATGGTTGTTTCCCCAGATATAACATTTAAACTTTATTTTCATGCGGCACTATCTTACAAAATGGCGTAAAAAAGGAGCTATGCAGTATCACATTTGATGCATGTAAAATATAATTTCAGAATTGCAAGTTTAGTCGAAATTGGAAAAACAGTGTGGTAGATATTGCAAATAAACCTGAAATATTTATATAGCTGCTAATTGAAAAAAGTGCATTGCCATTAAAATTGCATATATTAAGATAGCCTACAATAATTTCACTTAATGGCCAAATTTGGCAAGAATCGGTTGTATAGTTACCGAGATATAACGAACAATTTTATTGTTCTATCTTCCAAATTGACCTGCTAATAACTTTATCACTATTTAATTCGTACGTTATGCTCTTTCAAAGTACCAAATTCTGTTTTAATTGGTTAAATGATTCCCAAAATATAGTATGAAAGCTTATTTTTTTTTAATTTGCGTTATCTTCCAAAATTGCAAATTAATGACATTATAGCTTCCCAGATGTAATGCTTATATAATGCACTGTCAATGTTCCAAATTTTGTTTATATCGGATATTTGGTTCCCGAGATATAACATAGTAGCCTAAATTTCACAATGGCCACCGTTTTAAACATAAGTGCCCGGCGGGATTGAAAACTATACATGTCTGATTTACTTATGAAACACTATATGGGGACCTAGTTTTAATACATTTGGTAGTCGGGTTTAAATTAAATTACGGAAAGGGGGGGGGCTACATTCCATATAGAATACCACATGGCTGCATAAGTCTATCTTTCCATCGGAAAGTAGGCTAATAACCGTGGTGTTGAAATTTAAGTGAAAATACGAGGAACGAATATAGAAGACTTTTCCAGGCATCTAACGAGGTGGTGCAATGACAAATCGCCATACTTACGTTCGCGAGGACACGGGTTCGATGCCCGGTCACGCTATTCTTAAACTTTTATCCCTCGATTTCCTGAAGGTATGGTTCCTTAATACAGGCCGAGGGCGATTCCTTCCCCACTCCTACTTCTCTGAACAACTTACGCCATCTCTAATGCAGCACGGTCGACAAGACGTTGAGCCCATTCTACCAACGCTCCATATTCTCCAGGTGATGTAGATAAATGGTCGTTATACATATTTACGTATACAAAAATATTTACGTGTCTTCAGTTTTTTTATATGGACGTTCTTGAGTGCTTGCACGTGTAGGCATTTCAGAGTATTATGTTTTTTATTTTGGCCGTGGCTCATTAAAGGAAAAGGTAGGATATTCTAATTAATTAACTTATTCTTATCTGAGTGGCATTGAAGAAGGACGAGATCGCAAATGAACTGTGATTGCGCCAGCTTGACACCAAGGTAATCAAGAAAGGCTTACGCCGTGCTTCAATAAAATATCAAGCTCTGTGTGCAAACTCTCATTGTATGTACATGTCCTGGGACACTTGAAAACTTCATTGATTGACTTTCGAATTCTACAGTGCAATTGCCTTAGTCGGCAAAATTGAAGTCGGGCATAATTAAACCAATACACAGTGCTCCTCCTCTGCTAGCCTGTGACATAGACAGGTCCACATCAAAAGCTTATTTGTATCGATCAGATTGAATAAAAAAAACATCTAAAAGGGCCTGCGAATTTCTGAAGCAAATTAAATTTATGATTACAAAAGTTAAGTATCTATCAATTCAGAACCTCAGTTATACCAAGCTGTTGGTCTAATTCTACGGATAATAACTATTGTCAAATTTTTCACCCAAATCTCTCTTACAAACTGTTTAACGTACTTTTGAAAGTTATGCTCAGTATCTAATTTTTGCTGAATTTTGTGTCCTGCAACCTTATATAACTTTACCATATCCGTGAGCGTGGGCTTGAAGATATGTATTATATACAAGCGTCAATTAAGTGTAACTGTGGAATTATTAGCAACATGTACTCTAAATATGAAACAGTGAGAATTGAGTCAAACCAGTGAAAATAGTGAACATTTAGCTACTGATAACTAATTAATACAATGGCCTAATTTTACTGATTTATTTTTTATTCCCACTGAATGTCGAGAATTCCCTTACCATAAGTCACTTGTTCCCAGATCATTTATTTGATTTTCCAGTTGAAAGTAGCTTATCAACTGAGTTTCAATTAATGTTATTCCACTGATTGATATCACTGATTGGAGCTTAGTGTGTTGTTGAGATAATTATTTGTTTCTTCTTACTAATACGTGCATAAATAAATTTAATTTTTAAAATACGGTGTCAACTAATTTAAACTTTGCACTTTTAATGCGTCGCTAGTACGTGTAACTAACTACTTATACTGCATCACTGCCAACTTTACTGAAAGAATGCGTCAGGGGTTTCTGTCTAAGTTCATGCTTTTACAAGCGGGGATTTTTTACTGTGTTTATTTTAAGAGTTGATCTCAAACCGCGAACCAGCTATAACGCAATTTCAGTTCCAAAATTTTCCAGGATGATGTTCCTATTGCGTTCACCCGAACCCTTCGCCACAGAGTACGTAACAATACAAAGGCGAAACAACAGCTTATTCCGCGAACTACAGCCGTACACGCAAGAAAAATGACGTCACTGGCCAGCAACATGCCGGAACGCCCTTCGCTAATCTGTGTCTGGTAGCCTACTCGCTAGCCGGTAGCTCAGCCAATAAGGAACTTTTTCCAGCGTGCAGTAGACAATCAGAAACAAGGCCCGTTCCCAGAACTTCACGCTGCCAATCGGAGAGTGGACACGCCCCACATAAAAGTAACTACCACACAATTTCGTATACATCTACTTACCTACTATATGACCATACCTGTCTGCTATAGGCTACTCAAGGTTTCTTCACACTTTTTGAATCAAAGCTTTGAAAAAACCACGCTATGTGTAATGTGTTTGGTTGTTTCGTGTAAATGTCGTTAATTACAATCGTTTTATACACGTGTTAANAATGTCGTTAATTACAATCGTTTTATACACGTGTTAACATAAAGATACCTTATATTTGGTTAAATTGTACTTTAACATATGTTTTATAAATAAATTATAATATTTAATTTATAATAAGTATGAATTCAAACAGGGGGAAGGTAGGTGCGTTGGCAATGCCTAGTAAGAAATAGTACTTATGTAAATTGTATTATACCGATTGCGCACGAATGCGATGCGCTGTACCTTTGGTGTAATTTTCCNTCTCAAAGTGGAATTCTTCATGTGCGTTCTTCTTGGTGCTGCAGTTTTAATGTCCATGAGTGTGATTTCCAAGGAGTTGTTTGTAATAAATCCAAACATATTTCTCACTGTATAGGAACTTGGAAGGCGTCTATAAACTATTTCTTTAGTTACCACGTGATAAGGTAAGATTACGATGGAGCAGTAACGGGACTCTAAGGCGCGTAAAAAAGCGAATTTCCCTTTTAAGTCACCACGTTCCCAACACGTGTGAATAGAACAGATCCCGGCCTTAGGCGACTGGCGGTCTGGCCAAGAATAACATAAATTTTTGGCACTTCTTTAAATACTTAAAATTTGCCGTTCTGTTTTTTTTAGCAGCATGCTTCTGAAACTTGGCACCACTTAATTTCTTACTAATATTAAAGTGGTTCAACTTGCGAATCAAGCCTGTTCCTATACACGAGTTACCAAAGCGAATATTAACGAAGTCAACTAATCGCAAGCATTTGAACAAACTTGTAACAACGTAAAGAAAATATTTATATATTTTAACTCAGCCACCTGCAGGCAATCAGGCGGACAAAATATTTGCCACTATTGTTTTTTTGTTTTCACATTTGCTGCTTCATTGCTAGAGGCGGGAACGAGGAACGAGCGAGCATGCAGTAAGTAAATTAAATTAAAACTTCGTAATTCCATAAGTTAGTTTTTATTTAAAATAATAAAAGCAGCTTTTAAAAACTTTCTTCCTTTACGTCCCAGGTGCCACGTCTTCATACCTGGCGCCTTGGACATTTCGTAAGTCCGCCCAGTTACAACATGGGCCTTGAAATACGGAGTGACCCTCGCCGGAAATTGAACTCTGATTGTCATCGTGGGACGCTGGTATGCTTGTTGCGTAACCTCTCCCCCCCCCNTTGAAATAGCTGGACTGGTTCCCGAGATCTGGCATAAAAGTTTCAGTTTCTCAACTTTAGTTTTTTTGGCGTTACCATACAAAACATCCTAAAACACGTTCTGTATAGGCATGTATGTTGCACGTAATAGATACTGAATATGTAATATTATTCAATAGATGTGATTAATTTATCTAAATTATTAATATTGCAGACACACTGGAAATAAAGCCAGACACATTTCAACATGGACTACTGTAGCACTATTAGCGTAAAACGTTCTGTGGGAATCGGTTAATTGGTATCGGAAATATGACAAAACAGCTCAACTCTCTCATGGGGTGTTATCTTAATTACTGCGGAAAAAAACCAATATTTATTGGCACATTATATATTTTTCATATAAAAATTTACATATTAAATAGGTTGAAATTGTTTGAGACATGTGGCATACTTACAAAAAATATTCACATTGCTGTGATTTTGAAGATGTGACTACCTCCTTAAGTCATATAATTTAAATGGACTACAAAGTATAACGTGTCGCCTGAATTTGGTGGCTATCGGTTAGTAGTTTCCCGAGACAGGTCATGAAAACGTAATTTTTCATGTAGTGCTATCTTCCAAAATGGTGGTAAAATGAATGTATGTATTTTCCCATTTGACGCTTGCATAGATAATGTCAGCACACAAAGTTAGGTTTCAATTGGTTGCATTGTTTCGTAGAAAAAGCCAAGTATTCTAAATTGATTATACTGCTGTCATTTTGGAAAGAATTTGTCCAACCCACTTAAACATGTCAGTTTACATGACCTACCATAGTATTGCTTGAGTGCCATATTTGTCAGTAATCGTATGGTTGTTTCCCCAGATATAACATTTAAACTTTATTTTCATGCGGCACTATCTTACAAAATGGCGTAAAAAAGGAGCTATGCAGTATCACATTTGATGCATGTAAAATATAATTTCAGAATTGCAAGTTTAGTCGAAATTGGAAAAACAGTGTGGTAGATATTGCAAATAAACCTGAAATATTTATATAGCCGCTAATTGAAAAAAAGTGCATTGTCATTAAAATTGCATATATTAACATAGCCTACAATAATTTCACTTAATGGCCAAATTTGGCAAGAATCGGTTGTATAGTTACCGAGATATAACGAACAATTTTATTGTTCTATCTTCCAAATTGACCAGCTAATAACATTATCACTATTTAATGCGTACGTTATGCTCTTTCAAAGTACCAAATTCTGTTTTAATTGGTTAAATGGTTCCCAAAATATAGTATGAAAGCTTAATTTTTTTAATTTGCGTTATCTTCCAAAATTGCAAATTAATGACATTATAGCTTCCCAGATGTAATGCTTATATAATGCACTGCCAATGTTCCAAATTTTGTTTATATCGGATATTTGGTTCCCGAGATATAACATAGTAGCCTAAATTTCACAATGGCCACCGTTTTAAACACAAGTGCCCGGCGGGATTGAAAACTATACATGNGGGGGGGGGGGGGCTTCATTCCATATAGAATACCACATAACTGCATAAGTCTATCTTTCCTTCGGAAAGTAGGCTAATAACCGCGGCGTTGAAATTGAAGTGAAAATACGATGAACGAATATAGAAGACTTTTCCAGGCATCTAACGAGGTGGTGCAATGAAAAATCGCCATACTTACGTTCGCGAGGACACGGGTTCGATTCCCGGTCACGCTATTCTTAAACTTTTTTCCCTCGATTTCCTGAAGGTATGGTTCCTTAATACAGGCCGAGGGCGATTCCTTCCCCACTCCTACTTCTCTGAACAACTTACGCCATCTCTAATGCAGCACGGTCGACAAGACGTTGAGCCCATTCTACCAACGCTCCATATTCTCCAGGTGATGTACATAAATGGTCGTTATACATCTTTACGTATACAAAAATATTTACGTGTCTTCGGTTTTTTTATATGGACGTTCTTCAGTGCTTGCATGTGTAGGCATTTCAGAGTATTATGTTTAACGTACTTTTGAAAGTTATGCTCAGTATCTAATTTTTGCTCAATTTTGTGTCCTGCAACCTTATATAACTTTACCATATCCGTGAGCGTGGGCTCGAAGATATGTATTATATACAAGCGTCAATTAAGTGTAACTGTGGAATTATTAGCAACATGTACTCTAAATATGAAACAGTGAGAATTGAGTCAAACCAGTGAAAATAGTAAACATTTAGCTACTGATAACGAATTAATAAAATGGCCTAATTTCACTCATTTATTTTTGATTCCCACTGAATGTCGAGAATTCCCTTACCATAAGTCACTTGTTCTCAGATCATTTATTTGATTTTCCAGTCGAAAGTAGCTTATCAACTGAGTTTCAATGAATGTTATTCCACTGATTGATATCACTGATTGGAGCTTAGTGTGTTGTTGAGATAATTATTTGTTTCTTCTTACTAATACGTGCATAAATAAATTTAATTTTTAAAATACGGTGTCAACAAATTTAAACTTTGCACTTTTAATGCGTCGCTAGTACGTGTAACTAACTACTTATACTGCATCACTGCCAACTTTACTGAAAGAATGCGTCAGGGGTTTCTGTCTAAGTTCATGCTTTTACAAGCGGGGATTTTTTACTGTGTTTATTTTAAGAGTTGATCTCAAACCGCGAACCAGCTATAACGCAATTTCAGTTCCAAAATTTTCCAGGATGATGTTCCTATTGCGTTCACCCGAACCCTTCGCCACAGAGTACGTAACAATACAAAGGCGAAACAACAGCTTATTCCGCGAACTACAGCCGTACACGCAAGAAAAATGACGTCACTGGCCAGCAACATGCCGGAACGCCCTTCGCTAATCTGTGTCTGGTAACCTACTCGCTAGCTGGCAGCTCAGCCAATAATGAACCTTTTCCAGCATGCAGTAGACAATCAGACAAAAGACCCGTTCTCAGAACCTCACGCAGCCAACCGGAGAGTGGACACGCCCCACATAAAAGTAACTACCACACAATTTCGTATACATCTACTTACCTACTATATGACCATACCTGTCTGCTATAGGCTACTCGAGGTTTCTTCACACTTTTTGAATCAAAGCTTTGAAAAAACCACGCTATGTGTAATGTGTTTGGTTGTTTCGTGTATATGTCGTTAATTACAATCGTTTTATACACGTGTTAACATAAAGATACCTTATATTTGGTTAAATTGTACTTTAACATATGTTTTATAAATAAATTATAATATTTAATTTATAATAAGTATGAATTCAAACAGGGGGAAGGTAGGTGCGTTGGCAATGCCTTGTATGAAATAGTACTTATGTAAATTGTATTATACCGATTGCGCACGAATGCGATGCGCTGTACCTTTGGTGTAATTTTCCNGAAATAGTACTTATGTAAATTGTATTATACCGATTGCGCACGAATGCGATGCGCTGTACCTTTGGTGTAATTTTCCAGACTAGGTCAAGCTGTGTGTGTATTAGGCGGAGGAATATACTGGAAGCAGAACTTCAGCAGGGCTTCAGAGAAGTCTGAAGTAACCGTGATTGGACTATAATATTCTGCGTGTGTTTTGCTGCACAATGTAGCGGTGTCCCACATAACCTTTCGGCAGCTCTTACCTGTCTCCATCCCCATTTCATCCCACGATCTTTTAGACCACAGACGCGTTCCTTTCAACACACCTTTTCGTTCAGGAATATTTCCTGTCTTTTCACTGTGCGGATGTGGCGTGCCTGCCTGGACATGCATCCGCCTGCTATGCAGTAACGCTCTCTTGTAGACTTTTTTTCAAGGCGATTTGTCTGCTGCATCGAGCCGTTGGTAAGTCAAACGCTTCTAGAAAAGTGCTGCACCGCATACTGAAGACAGCAATTTTTTTCCTTTCTTCTCCACTCCCACGCGCCAGACACACTTTATCCTTATTTGTCCTGCCCTTTAACATTTGCGCAGGAGGCAGTCTGCGAAGCATAAGAATGCAATGTTTAGTCGTCTGTCTCCCAGACACCTTTCATTTGTTTCAAAGTTGATACAGTCCTCGCGACTACCTTCTGTATTTAACTGTGCGAGTCACGTATCCTCGTGGGTTTACGTTTGTTCGGGTAAATGTTTTTTCTTGTTACTTCTGTGGACGAGTTTGCAAAGGTGCTTTCGGAACGTGAGGTTCCAGATTCGAAATCGGATAATCCACCTATGTGTGTGTCGGTTACATGTCAGTTTAAGTACGAAAGTCGTTCTCCTACTTGTAGACGTACAAATACAACAATAAAAATTCAACCATATTTTTTTTTTTTTNTAAGTACGAAAGTCGTTCTCCTACTTGTAGACGTACAAATACAACAATAAAAATTCAACCATATTTTTTTTTTTTTGCATTTTTAATGCAGTCTTATCTGTGTAAGTTATTTTTATATAAAAATAGTCCACTATTCTGTNTTTTTTTTTTTTTGCATTTTTAATGCAGTCTTATCTGTGTAAGTTATTTTTATATAAAAATAGTCCACTATTCTGTATTCATAGATATAATGGTTTATCGCGAGAAGAAGTTGTCTGCTTCTTATGATGAAACGCACTACGCACATGTCTGAAATGTTTCATTCATTTATGGTTAACGCGTAGGTACGAAACTAATTCCCCATCTAACTGGTATAATAAAAATACTAATACTTTAGTGTTAAACAGTAATGAGTCTGCCCGAGTCAAAAGGCTACCGTGTTTTCGTTAACATGTTGGCACAAATTTATTTTGCTATTTTATAGTGTCTGCATTAATGCTATCTTTTAGTGAATGTTTATCATGCTTCTATAAGTTATTCCTTTTTTTTCTCCACCCGATGATTTTAAAAAAGTAATCGAAAATTTTTAGACTTAGAGGGAAATATTAATTCTCATCTATTCGAGTCCAGATCATTTTGCATTACCTGTGCGATTTAGGCCAGCTATAGTTTGGATAAGGGACGCCGCATCTCTTAGCCTATTCGTCATCTCGTCCAAACTTTAGGTATAGTTTCATCTTTATAAATCTAAAATATTTATATGGCACCATTTTTAAAATGAGGGCATCAGCCATTTAAATGCCATTTTTTTCCGTGCAGCATTACTTGAAAAAAATCTAGATTTTACTTTGAGTAATTCCCGAGATATAACGTAAAGATCTTTACTATTTTCATGTAGTGCTATATTCTAAAACAACGGACCAATAACATTGTCGGTTTCTAAATTCATTGCCTACATAACTCACTGCGAAAGTATCAAATTTGATTAACATCGGTTAAATGCTTCCCGAGATATTATATATCTCCTTAAATATTAAAATTACCCAATTTTTTTAAATAAGCACCCAGCGTTATCGTATTTACTAATTACTAGATGTGTACCGAGTTTGGTGAAATTTTGTTCACGGGTCCGAAAGAAAGACGTAAAAACACAGACAGGAAAGAGAATCAAAGAAAGTATTGTCATAACGATATGGAATGGAAAATATCTGAGGTAGAAACCACGCACTACATAAGATACTATTTCTTCCTATATTAATTAATAACCAGAAATTAACTTTAAGAAATCATGGTCCAGTGAATGAAATAATTAACACGATGTTACTTTTCAGTTATGAGAGCCTAAATATACAGAAGCATAAACAAAAATAACATTTTCTTTAAATACGGGATGCATCTGAATTCAACCGACAAACTTCGGGCGTAGGTTAATAACGAAAAAAAAGTTTAAACATATATACACCATATGGTCTAAAATTAATTCTTAGGGAGGTACACATTTTTGAGGTTTTAGTAAAAGAAAAAGTTTATTAAACAACCACTGTAATGTACCTCTCTATGAAATTCCCCCCCCCCTTTTCTCTCTCTTTTATAGCCACAAAAGTGTGTTATTGGGTATTGTGCGTGTCCCACCTGCCAGGTGTTGGTAAATATTATTTTGTAAGTAAAACACGAAATACTCGAAAACGGTGAGGTTTAGAGTATTTACACAAGGTGACNTTGGTAAATATTATTTTGTAAGTAAAACACGAAATACTCGAAAACGGTGAGGTTTAGAGTATTTACACAAGGTGAAATTTTTGTTAATTGTGACATGAGGAACAATAATCCGTCCTTTAAATACCAATTATGCTACGGTGACACGGATGTTAGTTTGATATAGGGGTAGTACCAGTGATTATTTACATTAAATAATTCGATGACAGCGANTACGGTGACACGGATGTTAGTTTGATATAGGGGTAGTACCAGTGATTATTTACATTAAATAATTCGATGACAGCGACAGGTGCTGTGGTGTGTGAATATCTTTGTTCAGTTACCAATTATAGAGACACTTAGTGTTCCATCTTAAATATGTTTTTCCAATATTTGCAATCAACAATTGTTCCAGGTCCAACTTCAGATATATGTACACCCTTTAGACCATAGGTCGTATATATGTTTTCAACTTTATTTATTTTTTCGTGATTAATCTGTAACCGAAGTTTGTCGGTAGAATTTAAATACATCCCGTAGTTTAAGAAATTATTTTTATTGTTTATGCTTCCGTATATTTTGGCACTCAGAACTCAAAAGTACCATCGTGTAAGTTATTTAATTCACTGGACCAAGATTTCTTAAAGTTCATTTGTGGTTATTAATTAATATTTTTGGTTACAAATACGTGTTGTACGGCACACCTGTTATATCAACATATTTGTGGCATAAAATCCTTTCCAGGTACGTCAGAGTACAGCATAAAGCAACTTAAGACTGTGCTACTTCACTGATAACAAACACTTACATATTTTATTTATTGCTATATTAATTCCAAATTTTCGGGTTTCCGTATCGGTACTTTTAATCAAATCACGTTTACCAGGAAAACCCTACTGTAAGGGACAAACNCAAATTTTCGGGTTTCCGTATCGGTACTTTTAATCAAATCACGTTTACCAGGAAAACCCTACTGTAAGGGACAAATATACGCGTCAGTCAAACAACGTTATAAAATAGCTTGAATAGAAGGCATGTTGTTAATATCCCGTCACGAACAAAAAAAATGATTGAATGTCGGAAACTTTAAATTTTTTATTAAAATTTTTTTAATGCGTTAATACATGAAGCTTTTTTTTATCCTAGTTCAGTGCCTACTTTGCCGCGACTGTTGGAGTCAGTGCTTCAGTACACTGCATTCATTTAAAGACAGTGACTTTTTTTTCAAAGATTGGTCAGAAAAGTGTTTAATCAACCGTAAACAGTCCCTATGTGTGATAACGTTTTGGGTCGCTCGAACAGTTAACTGTTATACATATTTTGGGTGAATTTAAATACGTTATCGTTAAAAGCATGTAAAGACTATTCCCGGTAAAGTGAGCACTTTTTGAAGCCCTCTCATTTATAATAATAGTCAACAAATATATTTCATTGTAGCCTTAGATATTAACTTTCGGGTCCGGTGAAATATATACACTGCGTTTATTACTTACATAGAAATATTTATTTCGAAAAGTGACGGGAAGATAAAAAATGGCTGATAGGATAAAAGTAACTGGGGCCGCAAAAGTGTTCACCTTACAGTGGACAGCCGATAACAAATAAACCCGAGGACAGTGTCATTTTTAACGCCACGGAGTATTTTGAAGGCCTCTTTTGCTGTTCTGGAATCTCGTTACCCTACGTTGTGAGATTTCCCACGGAGAAAATGGAGGCGGAAGATTTCCACCCCGGCCATCACCTCACCACGCCGTCGCTTCACTATCATCGTATAATAGTGGTCGCGAGCGACGTGCGCCCATTAATGAATTCCCCGCCCCCCACCCAATAAAACGCCGCTGCTATGTGGTGAGCTGGTACTTTGTTCAGTCAACTNATTCCCCGCCCCCCACCCAATAAAACGCCGCTGCTATGTGGTGAGCTGGTACTTTGTTCAGTCAACTATTTCATATTTACTCCGGATTATATGATCATCCGCTTTACCGGTGGACGTTCGTTATTTCCGTACATCCTGCCTCTGCCTGCGTGGTCGCGTGTGCGCAGATAGGCTATTACAGACCCGATTATTTTCGTAGGTAACTCGATTTCACAGTAAATGTTTGTGACAGCTAAATTGATTTCTAACTCGAGCAGTTACTATAAGTTCATTATTATTGATGAAATATAAGTCATGTGCGCGTTAATGTATTAGCACTTCCTTTAGACACTTTATGTACGAAATTACGCAGCTATGTAAAATTACAAAACAAATAAAATTCTTGAATTCCTACAATAGTTCCTTGGAAAATACGCATGATAAAATATGTTAGCAGCTAACGGTATCGTTTTAAGCAATTGTAAAATATATCTATAATTGTCATTCTGTATTCAAGTATTTTGCCAGAAAGATTAAATATTGGACGTAATTTAAAACAAATATACCACTTAACGTATGCTCCGAATTACGTAACCTGCAAAATACAACCCGAATCTCATAGAAAACTTTAAATTTTAAATTTATATGATATTACAAAAAATTACTGTTCAGTTTAGGTCACTCAGCTCAACGTACATTTATGAAATTTAGTACTAAAATAAATAATATTTCAAAAAGATTTTTCCGATTTCAAAAGGTTATATGTTTTAAACTAAGGCACAGAGAATCTTGCATGTCTTACATGTCTGACAATAAAGTTTTGCTTTAATTTTCACAAATGCTTAATAGCGTGAAATCCATCGCTCGTTAAAATAAAGGGTCAATTTTCTATCCACAACTCAATGCGGTTGTATAATGGGTATGAGTTTTAGATTGTAAAATAACTGTCAACATATAAAAATGTCAATAGTCCACAGCACGTGTGCGATAGTATTCTAAATTAAGTAACTATTCACGAAAAATTAAAAGCATTCCGTTTTGTAATTGGCTATTCATTGTTATGATTTTATTTAAAAATAATCGTTAAGTATGATAGAAAGCAACTTACCTTAAATTCAGAAATTTTAATGTTGTTCATAAATGACTATATCTACAAGTTATGAATGATGATAGAATAAATATTAATAAATGTCTTTATAATGGGTTAATATTTCAGGTAGAAAAATGCCTCAATTTTAAACGTGTGAGAATATGAGTAAACTTACGAAATTATTTATGCTGAAAAAATTTGCGATCCGGTTATATTATTTGTTTAGGCAACTTACCTACCTATTTTGTGCATTGCAACACAACGTTTCTGGCTAATTTATTTTGCAGGTTTTTCGTTATATTGCTGCTAACAATACCTCACAACGTCCTTTAGTTATTCAGTGGATACAAAAAAAACTTTAGTCATAATAAAGATAAATATGTTAAACTATTTTATTCAAATTTATATTTGAACACACATACCGAAAATATGACAGTTCGCTTGTCATCATGCTGAAACACTGTCACAGCTCTACTCGGCTAACGCGACTAGTTTTTTTTATTTCTCTGAAAGTGAATAAATCCATAAGGAGTTTCATGTTCCATTACGCAACGTAATATACATGAGTAACTATTAGCCTTTTACCACACATAAACTCCATATTTAAGTTAATATAATTATCTTCATTTTTTGACTACCTTAAGGGCTATGGTAAAGACACGGAGTTTGGGAATTTCCGAAATATAAAATTAAGATCACAATTGGAACGTATATATTTCGATGGTGTATGATTTATTGACAAGATATTTGAATACTGGTAACTGTTATATAGAGCAATAATTGATAGTTTATTGTTTTCGATTTAAAAATTGCCCAATCTTTTGCGAATAATTGGGGATATAAACTACAAAATCAGAATAAATGTCAAAATAATAAACAAAATAATAATGTCTACAACCTTTTAGNAATTGGGGATATAAACTACAAAATCAGAATAAATGTCAAAATAATAAACAAAATAATAATGTCTACAACCTTTTAGCGTTGAAAAATATATGTAGTAAAGAAAAAATATTTTATTTTGAAAAGTATTTTTAAATAGGAACTTTTGGGAAGATGATATTAGTTTAAAAATAAGAAAAAAAAAGGTTTTGTTTTAAATTTTCTAATATAAAATTCTAAAAATTGACATTTTAACAGACATAAAAAATGTAATTTTTGCATATGTACTGATTTTAGGGTTACTAGGTTATACGTTATTACTCGAAAAAAAGTTAAAAATGTTATTTGGAAACATAAGTATACTTAGTATCAACAATTTTTCGTATGGGATGGTTTTNAATTGGGGATATAAACTACAAAATCAGAATAAATGTCAAAATAATAAACAAAATAATAATGTCTACAACCTTTTAACGTTGAAAAATATATGTAGTAAAGAAAAAATATTTTATTTTGAAAAGTATTTTTAAATAGGAGCTTTTGGGAAGATGATATTAGTTTAAAAATAAGAAAAAAAAAGGTTTTGTTTTAAATTTTCTAATATAAAATTCTAAAAATTGACATTTTAACAGACATAAAAAATGTAATTTTTGCATATGTACTGATTTTAGGGTTACTAGGTTATACGTTATTATTCGAAAAAAAGTTAAAAATGTTATTTGGAAACATAAGTATACTTAGTATCAACAATTTTTCGTATGGGATGGTTTTNTCGAAAAAAAGTTAAAAATGTTATTTGGAAACATAAGTATACTTAGTATCAACAATTTTTCGTATGGGATGGTTTTGTTAATTCAAATATATAATCAATAAAACAAAACCCATCGAGATATATTAAGAAGTTCCAATTCAGTTCTTGATTTCATATTTCGAATATCAAAACGCACAGCGAGACCTTTCAATAACGCTAACCAATCTTAAAAGTACTAACTTTCAATATGGCGTCTTGTCTCGTTTAGAACCTTCCATTAGTCTACTGAGGCAACTTTAATGAGCTCAGCAAAGAGATTCTGGGCACATCGCACGGTTTTCCTTGCACGTTCATAATAATTTAGTGTCTTGTAAGTGAACACTGCAGTGTGCGTTAATCATAACTTGCAAGTAAAAAAAAAAGTTTCCCTACAAGGTTTAACAGTATTAACTTAATGGTGAAGTGAATTTCCCCCGATATTCTTTACGGGTTACACTAATGGAAATTAAAAGAAAAAGTCAGAGAAAAGAACACCACGAAGCTTCGCCCAGTTAAAAAAAAAAATGGAAATTAGATTCAGTCGCAGGTACCATACCGTGCACAATCATTAGCACGAGGACTACTTAGTGTACACAAAGTATGTTGGGCGTGCTTAAAGACAATTTCAGTGGTCCGTATGCCCTCTAATAGCTGCATTGCAAATCGCAAGTCTCACATGGAAATGATCGCAGAGGTGACGAATGAATTTCATGCAAATTCCAGCTAATGGAATTTGAACAACAGTTCTTCAGTTGGCCTACCTCAGAGTTATTAGACGGCGATCCCTCAATGACGGGGACTGATTTTACAAACATAACAGGCGACGGTATCAAAACATGGCAAAAATTTAGTTCATTCTGATATGTTGACCGATAATCTGTCTTGTAATTTTAGAAAATATTCAATAGTTACATCATGTACAGCGATGTGAGAGTAATAACCCCATATTTTGTTTTTACTTGGGCTGATATTTAGAGCTACTTTATCAGACGTTGATAATCTTTGCTGAAAATCGTTTGAATTTGTTTTCTTTCTCTTATAATATTTTCCAATGTTTTATACTGAATGCTGGTTTTCCCCCCATGTTCGATGGTAACACCCTTAATAACTTTAGGCCACAATTCGTACGTGTATGTTTTACCTGCTACTTCACATGGAATCGCCAATCAATGATTGGAACACGCGAGAACACATTGCTGTGTGCAGAGCCTATATACTACCACAGTTAATAAGATCGTGGACTGGTGCCTCGGGTGTAAGCAGCCACGCACCACGAAATTACTGACTGTACTACGTGTGTGTGGTGGACATGTTTATACCACGTGTTTTTAAAACACGGAGACAAACTTCGGCAGGCAATTTCTTACGAAAATAAAAGACGAAATCCTATGTACAACTTATCCCCTTAAGTCATTAGGGGAGCTATGCGCTCCCAAAATTAGATTTTTGAAATGCCTTTTGTTGAAAACATCAGAAGCTATAAGTGATTAAACAGCAAATCGGCGAATGGTGTTTTTTATAAAAGAAATTTTACACCCCTAAAAATGGCGGTCGGTAATAGCATGAAACGCCTGATGGCACCCAATGTTCGCATCAAACTTTGTAACTCTACGTTCTAAGCAGTTTTTAATATAAACGTGTGTATCAGTACGTCTAAATTAACAAAAGAGGTCGTCTTATCGGAATACTATCAATCGAACCAATGTTTGCATCAAACTTTGTAACTCTACGTTCTAAGCAATTTTTAATATAAACGTGTGTATCAGTACGTCTAAATTAACAAAAGAGGTTGTCTTATCGGAATACTATCAGGCGAACCGTTTTGTGGGATAACTCATGTTGAACATTAAAAACAAAGCGTCTGTTGCATACCTAAGTAGGCAAACCGCAATACAAAGTAAGGCCATTCAATGTAGAATTTTTCAGTGGCGCACTTGACGAGAAAAGTCGTTCTTACATTTTAGTCTTACATTATCGCCAGTAAAGTGCCGAAGTTTGTCACCATGTTTTAGTAACATCTTGTTTATACACGCACTTGCATTCATAAACGCGTGCGGGCAGGGCCGTCCTTAGGATTGCACGACAGGGGCAAGAGCAAAGAGCTTCGCGCCCAGAAATAAAAAAATTATTTAATAAAATTTATTTAAATACTTAGTATTCGTTTAGTTGCAAGTTATCTACTTCACGGTAAAATTTAAATATTTAAGCATGTTTATTTATAAAATTTAAAACGTATCGTTAAAATTGTATGGCGCGAGGAGCGGGCGGTCGAGAGCAGAGTAAATTGTTCGGAAGGAGCCTGCTTTCTTGTGTGTTTGTAAATTATTGTAGTAAACGGATTTTCCGAGATAAGTGGCTCTTCGTCTACTGCGACGATATATCAATGTACTTGCTTCATGAAAGGGTGAGTTGGCGATTTCCACGACGAAACAAAACCTGTGGAAATTCCAGCGGGTCTTATAAATAACACCGAAGCGCTTTCGGATAAAAAGTCAGCTGCCTGGGCGATTGAAACGATCGATGACGATACGCGTTTACTGATCACGAATTAGGTTTATTTATTGGTTGACCTGTTTCGAAATCTTGCCGATGAATTCACGATGTAACGTTCAGTGCATAGTTGCTAATTGGTCATTCGACCGAAAATTAAATGTTTTAAGACCATTCCAACACACGCTTGTTTTCAAGCCAAATAACAATTATACACATTATCAACATAAAAAATTTTTTTAGACCACGCCTTACAATTCTATTACTACCATTTAGAGAATAGCCCAAACGTTCAAATTTTTGAACTGTGATAGATTTATCCGATTCTATAAATGCTAGAGAACTCAAAAGATTAGTAAATATATAAATTTCGTTTATTATTGCCTCTTTTTAAACCTTTTATTTGATTTATTCATATCTATTACGCAATCGTTAGCAACAGGCCGTTTAAAACGTACTATAATTTAGTAGAGATACTTTAAAATCCAGTGACCAACACTTCTTTAAAATCCAACACATGAAATGGTATCTCGGTATTGAAATTTACTTCATATGGTTCCTGTGTGTATACTTAAATTTTTTAAACATGTTTTTCTGTTAAGTGTAACATTAAGTAAAAACTGAAATAGAATACCTTTAAAATACACATGGTTTGAATTTAAATTAAGTGTACTACACTATATTTATAACTAAAGAATATATAAAAAAGACTACTTTTTAACGTGTATTCAAAATTTTTCCAATATTCAACTTAAAATGAGAATTTCTGCACTCTTAAAAACTCTTAGAGTTGGTTTTCACACAGTACAGAACTTTTTGTAATGAAAAAATGAAAATTAATTAACCAAAAAATTATTACGCTAATGTTGTTGCTTGTGTTTTAAAAATGCACGCTCTCATATTGTTGTAAAACTAATAGAAAACTCACTTAATTTCTCCTGTACAGTCGTATGTATATTACTAGTGATGTGAAACTTGGATAGTGAAATATTTTCAAACCATATAGAAATAATCTTTACTTTGTCGTTTTCGTAGCTCAAAAGCAACCGAGCACAGGCCAAATAAACGAGATTCTCAGCTATGGAAATCAGCTATAATAAACACCCGCACTTTAACGAATTTCTCTTTAAGTGCCAACAGTTTCCTGCACCAATACCGTTGCTACTCTTGCAAAAATACAAACGTAAGAACTTATGTACAATAATTACGATAGTTATGTTGTTAATACTATATAATAAAATTAATATATCATTATTTATTATGTATTGTCTAACATAATAGATTATTCGTGATATATATTATACAATTTATAATAACAATTATATTATTATAACCGGTTTTAAATATTTAATAATTTATTATATATATTATATATTTCATTATTACTTATATTATTACAAAAATCCGTTTAATTTGCCGGTTTTTGCAAACCAGGCTTCTAAAACTGAACACTTCCGAGATAGTATGTGTATACATACAGAAGGCAGTAGTATCGCGTACAAAATGTATAAATGAGCTGTGTATTGGCTGGGCTTTCATTTGTAGTCAAGTGATTAGTGTGAAAAGGTTTCTGACGTGATTATGGCTGCACGACGGCAATTAACAGACTTTGAACGCGGAATGGTAGTTGGAGCTAGACGCATGGGACATTCTATTTCGGAAATGGTTAGGGAATTCAACATTCCGAGATCCACAGTGTCAAGAGTGTGCCGAGAATACCTAATTTCAGGCATAACCTCCCACCATGGGCAACGCAGTGGCCGACCGCCTGCACTTAATGACCGAGACCAACGACGTGTGCGCAGAATGGTCAGTGTTAACAAGAGAGCAACACTGCGTGAAATAACCACAGGAATCAATGTGGGACGTACGACGGACGTGTCCGTTAGGACAGTGCGGCGAACTTTGGCTGTACTG
Source organism: Clitarchus hookeri (assembly GCA_002778355.1). Classification (NCBI taxonomy): domain Eukaryota; kingdom Metazoa; phylum Arthropoda; class Insecta; order Phasmatodea; family Phasmatidae; genus Clitarchus; species Clitarchus hookeri. Next base: position 94,771 of record NQII01006380.1, read on the forward strand.
GGCTATGCCAGCAGAAGACCGATTCGAGTGCCTTTACTAACAGCACGACATCGCCTGCAGCGCCTCTCCTGGGCTCGTGACCATATCAGTTGGACCCTAGACGACTGGAAAACCGTGGCTTGGTCTGATGAGTTCCGATTTCAGTTGTTAAGAGCTGATGGTAGGGTTCGAGTGTGGCTCAGACCCCACGAATCCATGGACCCAAGTTGTCAACAAGGAACATTGCAAGCTGGTGGTGGCTCCATAATGGTGTGGGCTGTTTTTACATGGAATGTACTGGGTCCTCTGGTACAACTGAACCGATCATTGACTGGAAAGGGTTATGTTCAGCTACTTGGAGACCACTTTCAGCCATTCTTGGACTTCATGTACCCAAACAACGATGGCATTTTTATAGATCACAATGCGCCATGTCACCGGGCCACAACTGTTCGCGATTGGTTTGAAGAACATTCTGGATAATTCCAGCGAATGATTTAGCCACCAATATTGCCCAACATGAATCCCCTATAACATTTATGGGACATAATCGAGAAGTCAGTTCGTGCACAAACTCCTGCACCGGCAACACTTTCTCAATTATGGACTTCTACAGAGGCAGCATGGCTCAATATTTCTGCCGGGGACTTCCAACGACTTGTTGAGTCCATGCCTCGTCAAGTTGCTGCATTTCGCCGGGCAAAAGGAGGTCCGAAACGATATTAGGTGGTATCCCATGACTTTTGTCGCCTCAGTGTATATATAATTTACGCCCAGTGAGCAACCTTCCCAACAAGTAAAAGGTAACATTTTCGTGGCTAATTGATTAACACCCATGTGACCACCAATTAACATTATGAAACGGTTGGAAATATAGATTTGTTACTATTACACTAAATCCTTCGCAAGTACATACATATAAAATATATATAAAGGAACAAATTGCCATTGCTTTTAAAAATATTTTAATACATAGAGCTGCTTATTCCGATTCGCTCACAATTTTGACTCTAATACTCCAGCAAATTTTCACATTGAAATGCATGCCATTACGGGTATGTGATTTTACATATATACAAATACTGCTTAGTCCCAGAGCAGCTGGTGAGAAGTCTATAACAAAAAGGAATCGATTCTACGCCTTTTGATTTTTGCATTGGTACAATCGTCGGCTTCGTAAACTGGGCAGTTCCACAGAACTTGAACTGGATTCGAGATTTACGCCAACTCTATGATGGTTGAACGGTTTTCCGTTTTCGTTATGGAATGTCTAATACTTAACTTGAACGTCACATAAATATAAACGGCTACATTCCCCTTTGCACTTATAACCAATTCTAGATCTCAAATATTTGCTAACGAGAACGTGAGCGGATATAAAAATTATCCGACAAGCAACCATAATTAAAGAACGCAGAATTCAAAAACGTTTTGGAATTAATAAATAACGTATGTTTATTTGTTCGTTATGCCATTTATTAGAATATTGGCAAAGTGTTATCACAGAGATGTAGAAATTTCCCTGTTTGCACAGGAACTGTAAAGGGTACAGATAACACTCTACTTTCGTACGTTAAAATACAGAAAATGCGCTTTTCAAAGTATTCGAAAATGTTACAAAGTGAATAAGTGCAAATGCCTACTGATCGTACACAGTTTAAGTGAGCGAGTGAGAGTTATATTTTGGCAGTCTTAAATCCGAGGTCTTTAACGCCGTTGGAGGTAAAACGAGGTTAAAATGGCTATACGACAGAACGTAATAGTGAAGGAAATTTTATGTATGCTCAATCTAATTTACAATAGTTGTAGAAATAAATACTTTGAAGTCAATTTTATACGTGAGGAATTATGTTTAATTAATACGGAATGTACTAGCCAGCGTTTCGATATTTTAATTCCATTTATATGCTTACATTTTATAGAATATACAAAAACGAAGAAATTTTCCTCATAAAATATCTTTCAACTATGTGTAATGAAATCCAATGTAATAGGCAGAGATGCATATTTCGAAAAATATGGCAATATTGTAGGGGAGCTTTTACTAGTATGGTCATATGAGGAAATGATTCGCAATTTGAAGTCTGTTATTCTCAGTTATCGACCTCTCCTTCAGCTGGTGCAACTTGTTGTGACTAACGTTCTAACGTTTCTCTGAAGACTGAGTAACTGTGAATAACCGTCATATCAAAGCTAAGACAACTCAGTGTCCCAATATGGTCTAGAAGCTGTTGAATGGTATCTCCTTTAATGACTTATCTTTCTCCGTAACAGCAAGAAGCTGTACGGTGTATTCAATCTGCTTTCAGTTGAGGAAAGTTAGCCGAACGTATTACGCAGTAGGCTATACTAACACCGCAGGAACACAGATGATAATTGGAAAGATAAATATTACTGTACATTTAATGTTTGCCAATGAAATAGTAAATATTACGGATATCACATAACTTCATAGAGATTGTGAAATATTAAACGTTAATAGCTGGTACAGTAATCATATGGCGCCGGGTTACCTAACGTAAAGTATTATGCTTGAGTCGCCTAGCAGTTGCTGTTTTGGCAAGTTAGTAAGTACGATATTTCCTTGTCATTCGCAGCCATTTCTGTCGATCTGTTTTGAAATGTTGTGTGCTCTTTGCAAGGGAGGAGGCGAGATGTCATTTTAACGGGTAAAGTAAAGCCAAAGTTATACGTATGTAGTAGAATAGTTTGTATACACATATACAAAAAACCAGCATAGTGTACGCGATAAATTATAGTTCAAACAATCAGAACAAAAACCAGCAATTCTAGGGATTTTTCCCCTATATGAGAAATTTACCTTTTAATTATACCTGTTTATTGCATCACTCAGGCTTTTAAAAAAGACTATGTGGGAAAAGTAAGGAAGCATAACCATATTCTTCTGCAATATTTATACACAACAAGATAATGAGCTTGCTGAAACACTCTACATTTGTTTCTGTCACCGTAGAATAATTTCCTTTACTGCAGAGGAAGAAAATATTCAAACGTTACGTGTCTAGGAATTTAAAATCTTGAAAATCCCAAAAACTTTCCAGTTGGCAACAACCTATACGAATATAATTACTGTACCAAAATGTGTATCATGTTCCTTTGATATGGAGAACGTTTGAAGCTGTACTTAATCTTGCGTCAAGTAATGTCTGACCACTGATTATTACTTCTACATTCGTACGTAAGAAACCATTTGAAATAGGAGGAAATCCTTTTCTTTTTTTTTTCCTCCTTAGTAACACGATGATGTCCTGTCCTCAAGAATGATTTGTTCGGCCAATAACAGAGTGATGGAAAGGCGAGTGTTTAATTCTTCCTCGTAAAGGCACACACTTGTGTCGGAATGAGAGCTACCACGCCCACTGTGGAAATATGTCTGCCATGAGTGTGTGTATAAAAGAAAATTAAATCAATTTTATCAATTTCGCATGATATATAATCACATTCTTAGGAGAACACTTGCGAGCATTTCCCCATCAAACAAGCGGCGGCAGGCTGACCACAGTTGCCTGTGTTCCCGGCCAAATGGAATGTCCACGAGGTTTGTGGAATGGCAGACTACGTTGAAGAAAGAGAATCTGGAAACCACTAACCCGCTACGTTTTCTATGAATAGAGTTCACAATTATTTAAAATTATTAAATTTCAATTAGATGCTCTAGAAAGAAATGTGTCACGAAGATACAAAAATTTAAATAGACAGCAATATACTAAAAAGTATTAAGTTAAAAATCAAAGTTGAATCATATTTGTTGTGTAAAACTTCGAAGATGAAATAGCGTGCTTCTTCACACTATGTGTGTGTGTGTATATATATATATATATATATATATATATATATATATATGGATAAGAACGTTATTTCGCTTTCAGTTTTTCGCGGATTTATTTAATTCTGTATAACTCAACGTGTATTATCCTATTGCTGTGTGCGTGTATAAATTGTATAAATATATATAACATTTTTTACTTATTTTGAAACTAAACAAAAGTTCTAGAAATTGTAGCTGTGGGCAACTATGTACTTTCGTATTTTTACGCAGTACTTCTGACAACAGCATCTATTACAACTGATCAAAGTGGTGAGCATCCAGCTAACTCACAGTTAACAAGGAAACAAGGGAATTTCGCTAGTATTTTAATAATGAAATTATGTACATAGGGTGTAAAATATTTCACTTATTAAAAAGTAAAGTTTTCTCGCAATCAGTGAAAAAGAAGTCCTATTTTTAAGGCTGTGTTCGAACTGACCATTTAGTATATTAGTATTTTAGTATGTAGCGGCGTTCAATACAGATGCCGGCGACAGTCACTTGTTCAGCGATAGCTACGATTTAGTAATTTCGTATTTTGGTAATTTCCATTACATACTAAAAACTAAATACTAAAATATAAGTACTTCATCAATTAAGTTGAATTATTCGGGTCACGTGACCTTTTAATAAATTTAAAATTGCCAATTCGAACACGGCCTAAGACTCGAAGCAAATTAAGCCATAAGTTCAGAGCGCATAGAGTGTGTGGTTGAGGCAGGCCACATACCTAGTGTTACCAACAGGTTTTTAAAAAATCCCGCCAACAAAAAAAATTAAATTTTTTGGTTATAAAAAGCTACATTTCTATAAAACTATTTAAAATAAAGTAATCGCAGCAATTTAAATCATAACTTTGCTATTCAAATATAACACGTTAGAAATCCAATAAATGAAAATTTAAAAAATTTATCCCCCCCCCCTTTTTTTTGTAATATATTTTCTTCTGAATCGGGGTTAATTTATGCATCCTCTGGCGAAAGGAAAACAACTCATTGCTGTTTTATTGTTTGAATTTTACCCACTAAGTTGTTTTCCTCACGCTGAATGTAAAAAAACTAGATTTCTCGCTAAGCGGGATAAAAATATTTATGCCGCCAAACGGAACTTTGAAAAAGCTAGATTTAGCAGGGGGGTGGAGGGGGAGTTGAATGTGCAACACTGCAACGTACCACCAGCTCCGCCGACCCCAACAGGCATCACTCTCCAGGGCACCGCTGGCGCGCTGGTGAGGGAGGTGCCGATCCAACACCGCGACGCGGACGTCGCTAACTTAGCGCGCGAGGGGGTGAAAGGGGCGAGCCGCGACGCCAACCAGGTGCTGCGACACACTGGCCTAGCCCGCGCGAC
>NQII01006380.1:100081-111041 GCA_002778355.1 Clitarchus hookeri
TAGACTTAGGACGAGGAAGACCGATCTCGCTCGCTGCCCACAACTAATCTCCGTGTCCCAACACTGAACTGCTTTTCTTGCGATACATCTAGACAAAACCACATGGATTGGATTTGAGGTTACGATACTGTTTAGTAAACAAGCGCTTTGAGATGCATGTTTACTTCCTCTAACCAATTTGTAATGCAGTTTCATTGAGTTCATTGCTAAATTAATTTTATTCACTCAAAAGTGCTTGTCTTTGGAAAATTGAGATGTAAACTCTCCGAGTCTAGATTCCGATGCTCCAAAATCGGCATAATCGTTCTTCTCTCGTTCCTTCATTACATTGCTCAACTAAACATATAATTCATTGCACTCCATAACAACTATCTTACCTCTTACCGCCAAGCTTTGATAAAGAACATTTAATTCAGAGCAGTAGTTCATTTAATTAAGCTGTATTCTCTGGAGGAAAACGGAAATACAGTAATANAAAGAACATTTAATTCAGAGCAGTAGTTCATTTAATTAAGCTGTATTCTCTGGAGGAAAACGGAAATACAGTAATTACTTTATCCACAAAGAATTCAGTGAAACCAAGAAAATTAACAAAACCTTAAGGACGTTATGAATCCATGGAAACATTAGAAAAATTGAGCTTTACATGGTTTAAATAATTTAAACATTTTGTTTTGTCTCATAAGAAATTTATTTGTAGTTGTACACAGTATAAAAACTGTAAAAAAAAATTTGCGCTTCTTATAACCGTTGTTTCATAATTCGATGTACAGATTTTTTTCACTTAATATGTTACATAACTTGAAACATTAGCGTGGTAGCAGTCCTTCCAGATTCAGTTAATTTCCAATCATAGTTCAATAATAAATATTTCTTAGTGTCTCTTTATTATTCCCCAATATAACTCGCATGACGATTTCCATAAAATTGTCCTTTGACCTCCATAAAATAACATTCAACTGCCCTTTCCAGAGAAAACCTCTATAGGCTTTTTTTTTCGAAAGCAAAATGTTACGCACCGTGCCTTGACCTTTCCAAATTCCGGTAGAGAAACTTAAAATTATCGGGAATCGTGACAAGTCAGGTCGACTGTAATCGAAGAGAAAATACTGTATACAAGTTTGTGCATGAGAGGTATTGCGGTAACTCTGATACTGCTGGTTCGATGTTCAATGCTTATTTATAAGAAAACATTCAAAAATGTTTACTGGTTAGACACGACAGAGGAATGTCCCATACGACAAATAGCAGTAATTGAAAAGTTGTGTTGTTTCCAAGGTGTAATATTCGTGCATGTGTTTGTTTTCAATAATAACAGAAATAATGTATACTTTTTTATATGTGGATATGTGGTGGGAATATGTATAAGCATTAACCGTCCTCAATTAATGGCGAGCGGCCTTAACACCGACCTCAGAGTTCGTTTACTTTATCTTATATTGTATGATTAAGTGTGTGAAAGTTAAATTGTTCACATTTATTGAAATAAATAAAAGCAATAACACGTATGTAAATAATGTGAAATAAAATTGCAAATCGATGTCGTAGCCGACTAAATACTTAAACATTTATCGAATTCTTGGTCTTATGTTCAATACAGTATTTTTCGAGGGCATGCCAGAGAGCTCATATTTAATAACTAACGAAGTAACTCATCTTGATCAATCACATGCAGATTCTCTGTTGTCTTTCTAGGCATGGTCGCCTGCTGGCAAAATATGGAGAAACAGCGCTGCAGGTTGAGAATTGAGAGATTTGGAAGGTTCTCATAAGTCATTCATGGTAAATCGAGTACTTTTGAAAGCCCTACTTCACTTCTACCTTCCGTCGCGTGAGAATATATACTTTGCCTACACTTTACTGCTAGTAAAATTATCTAATGTACCTACCTAATAAATACACGAGTTATGAAGGTGACATAGATACGAGCAAAAAAGTCTCTATAATATTGATCCATGTATGCTGGTTTTTTTTTTGTTTGATTCAACACAATTTCTCTGTATTCGACTCTCCCGGTGGACGAAGTGAGCTGGAGATGGAGCACCACACAACCCACGCTCGAAGGAGGGTAAGTGGGAGTAGCTCTGGGTAGCCTGCCAGCCAACGGTAACGTCCGCCATGTTTCCCAGTTGCAAAAAAGGAAGTAGACTCCGACGGGAATTAACTCAGAATGCCGTGGTGAGAGTACCTAAGCATTAGCCACACCGTCTAGTCTTTTCAAGATGGCCATGTTCAATGCCCAAGCGAATTTTACGTATACACTATACGGACTAGGCCTGTAATAATTGAATGGCGAAATATTCTTGTTTCATACTCAGCACTTGTCCTTGCGTGGTAAGAACCTGCCAATTTTCATAAAATTCGTTACGATGCTTTACTTTGATTGCAACATTAATTGTAGTAAATAAGTCACAAATTATACCTCATCATACGGTCAACAAAGAAAACTTTGCTACTTTTTTCAAGTTCTTAAAGAAAAAGGCGAACTTTGCAATTTGCATTTGCAGCAAAATAGATCAAATTTGGATGCTAACACTTGGTTTCCGAGGGGCCGCGGTGGCTGGGCAGTTAGCCTGATCGCCTCCCACCAAGGCAAACCGGGTTCAATCCCCGGTTGGGTCACTCCCGGATATTTGCATATGAGAATCGTGCTAGATGATGCCGCTGGTCGGCGGGTTTTCTCGGGGATCTCCTGTTTAACCCGCTTTTTAAATCCGGTGCTGCTCCATTCGATTTAGATTTTTCGATTTTATAGGTTTTTATTAATCGCATTGACACTTTACAAAATTGATTATAAATTGAACATTGGAGACAGATTCATGCATGCCAACGACAAAAATTGCGTTCTTCCACAGAGACTGGCAGTAGCGGAACACCAAGTGAACTGTAAAAATAAACTAGGATTAGTGACACAGCATAAGGGAAAAAAATACCCAAAATCCCCAAAAAGACATTTGGAAAAAGAAGCAACAAATAAGGGGGAAAAATAAAACAAACAGGAATACCGAGAGCCAAAGTCAGGAGCAAGGGGGTAATAAAACCCTATGGAAACAGAAAATGGCAAGGGACGGCCAGTAAAATTATGGGAGAATAACATTACATGAAATGTGGCGTGGAAATTAATGTATAAAGGAAGGTAAACCAGAAAACGAATAGGAAATATGAACTTTGTAGACTGCGGGTGAAGGCGCCCACACAAACACAGGTGTAATTAAAGTGTACGGAAATGATATAAGGGGAAGAACCGTCAACAAAATGTATTTTTTCTACCCTGCGGGATTGTGGTGCCCGCACAGCCATAGGTGTAAGAAAGTGTAACGTTATACGAAGATGATATAAAAAGGAGAAAAAACCATAAATCGAATGGGTTTAGAGTGTCCTGTGGAGTTGTGGCACCCGCACAACTATAGGTGTGAGTGAGTTAAATGGAAGGTAAAAATATAATCTTTAAAGAAAGGGAAAGTCCTAGAAATAATTTGGTGTATATGTGGTATCCAGCGGGGCTGTGGCACCCGCATAACCAAAGGTGTATATGCGAAGTTAAAAATTAACGGAATAGAACATAAATTAAGCAAGGAAGAACAATAGAGGAATTGTAAAATTATATAATTGGTAGTAATAACGGAGCTAACAGGAAATAATAGGAAATAAAAACGGGAGGGAAAGCTAAAGAAATCAGCGCAATCTGGAACAAGCTTAGAACACAGTAATAGTCCAGACCCGGACAGAAATACGCCCGACAACGGGTGTAACAAATCCCAGCCACGCTGGGAAGACAAGACATTACGATATCAATATACAATAGCGGAAATCAATGCCGTGCACGTGAGACGATATTCAAGCGTCAATCACGTACGTAGAGCGCAAAAGAAACACACCATACTTAAACAAATGAATGCAGGGGAGGTGTCAGAGAACACCCAACCCGAAATCACGCGGACGCGGAGAGAAACTGGCCGCCTTCGCAGAAGAAAATGCCTGAACAGTGAGAGAGACCCTATGGTGATGAAGAAATTATGCTAAGATGAAACAATGGAGAGCCAGTAATAATAAAGCCACAAGCAAATGGTGTTACACATAATTCATAGAACAATTACAATATATATATACATATATACAATATTAAACATAAAGTCAAAATTACAAATGTAAATAGGAGTAAACATCCTAATGGAAATATAAAGGAGAATATATATAAAAAAAATTATTTGCAAGTAGTATATATATAAACGCCACCTGAGGCAGCACGAGGCACATAATGCGGAAGTAATGATTATAAAACGACAGTAGTAAACAACAAGTGAAAATTACAAATATAACCGGTTGTTAACACCCAAAAAAAAAACAGGGGCATTGAGATAAAAATTGAGTATACAAAATAGAAAATAAATATTTTTAAATTATATATGTTGAAAATGCCACATTGGGCAGCGCCACGCATACCTTGCGGGGAAAAAAATTATTAAAAATTACAGATGTAAACAACAAAGAGAAATACAAGTATGTACTGGTGTTAACGCCCAAGACAGGGCACAATTGGAATTTAAGGAATAGAATATGCGTAAATTCAACACATACAAATAAATAGAAGATTTGGAACGCCATATTGGGCAGCGCCGCGCTTAAATACGAAAATTAACGAGAAGAAAATACGGAAATAAACAGCAGGAAAGAAAGGCAAAGTTAAACGGGAGTTAACACCCTGAACAGGTATACTTAAAATGTATACGTGGAATATATAAAAAGGACATATAATAAACAAAAAACGCCATGTAGGCCAGCGCCGCGCACACTACGCGGAATTTAACGATAAGAAATAGAGAATAGACATCAAGAGAATGCAAATATAAACGGGAGGTAATGCCCAATACAATTAGAATATATAATTGAATATACTTTAGTGGAATATATACATATAAATAGAATATACAGAGTGCCACAATAGGCATCTCCTCGCATTCAAAACGGGAAGTTACTATAATGAAAATGCCGAATGAAACAGCCGGCTACAAACTGAACAACGCCTTAAGACGGGATAACACATTGGTGGAACACTCCGGCCATGAAAACAGAAGTTACCACCCTGCTGATTGCAGTAAGGGACCAGGAGAGATGAAGTCGTAAGGGAATATTATATAATGTGTTAGCCCTGAGTGCAGAGGAGTAGTATATAGCATACGATGTTATAAAATTAATCCAACGCTGCTCTATTCTCACCTCAATCACCCTCGTCAGCTCTCACGACCTCGCTGTTAACAGCCGTCCAAATCTCTTCACTCACTCACTTGGTTACCGACTCAGTGCTCAGGAATGTTGAGCCGTCGTTCCCGCCTCTTCGCTAGACGACCCTGACGCCTCTAAGTACGACACAGAGGATCTTACAATAGAGAAAAGAGAGAGGATATTGGATTATGTGTGGCCCACGGAATAACAGATGTTACAGTGAAATGATACAACTAAAAGTATGCACAAACTTGCACATTATACAAAAATAAGAAATTATTACAAAAAAAAAATTTTTATGCAGCTCAAATATATAGATTTTACAGCGTTTTAGCAAAACACACGTATCTCTCATCAAGTGATGCAATTTTAACCGCCAGAATAAACTATTTTGAAGTTCTGTTAAATCCACAAATTATTGTCCAGAAATATTTTGAGCATGTTTATCGTAATAATACATGTAATCAGATATAATACCTCACTATCCAAAGGAAACGCGAGACAATATTTCGCTTAAAAAGTTTATGTTAGGGTATGGAAAAGTTTTATAAGAGGAGATAAGCAATTTAGGATTACAGGTAAATTTTCTTGAAGTTCACGCATATTTTACGCGTTAATATAAGTACATATATCTCGTTAGGAGTACTCTAAGAACTTCGTTGACAGTCATCCGCCCCTCACAATTTCCACTTCTTAGTTTTTTTAGAGCTCGTGGCATGGATTCAATATTGCCTTGTCAAAATGAAATCAAATTTCCAAACCTGGTTCTTGAAATTTTCTGCTTAGAGTAAATCCTCATTCTTCCTTCTCCCTCACTTAAATCTCATTTGTCGATCTTTACAAATGGTTTTTAATTTCTTCCTTTAGTCACAATATGGGTTAAACAGGCGAATTAATAACGCGATGAAATATGTAGTCCACAGGAGGAAACTAAGATTTGAACGAAATGGTCAAATGAGTGATGCTTCGGCCAGTACTAAAAGAATTCATCGAACAGTTTAAATTAGTGAACACCATCATTTTTCAACGCAATGATACCAAATTCTACAAGTGATGAGGTATTTTTGATGCGACAGCGAGAACAAATTACGAAAATCATTAACACGAACATGGAAAAAAAATCACCACTCTATTACACCTCCCTCCAGCATAGCTGCTCTGTTCGGGTTGGGACGGGACAGAAACAAATTCCACTTCCACCCGGGTCACCGTGTCACGATTCCCAGCGACGACGACCACGTTATATTGCGTGGCAAAGCATAGCTAGCGATGGCATCGACGACGAGTAGATTAGCCAGCCCACATCTCAATAGTATCAAATTGAATGGCAATGTAAGATTTCGGTAAGTATTTAAGAGGTCCTCGACCCAGTGCCGAAAACAAGCCAAAGAAAAAAGCTAAGTATCAAAATAAATCAAACTCCAGAAAATTAACTACAAGAGGAAAGGAACAACTAAGGGAACTAGCTGTCAGTACAAAGTGAGGCAACGANCAAACTCCAGAAAATTAACTACAAGAGGAAAGGAACAACTAAGGGAACTAGCTGTCAGTACAAAGTGAGGCAACGAGTGATAAAGGCAACAAACTGGTCAAGAAAAATGATGGACAATAATCACACAATGAACATAAATCAGGATAATATTATTTCTTGTCCATTGGCTACAGAAACATCAAATTCTTAATTCCTAGTGCATTTTCTCACATAAAGTAAGCTATTACAACAGATCCCATTGTAAACTCTGATAATTCAAGCATGTATCTCCAAGAAAGGTGTAAGTCATTCATATATTCCAAAATTGTAAATGTTTTAGAGCTGGAAAAAATTCACTTCTCTATTATTAGTCATTTTGTTTTTAAAATGGCTATTTTTTTACTAGTGATAAATGACCTAGAAATTATATATTTTAGTTTCTGATAAATGAAATATGTTTTTAAGGAATTCAGACACACAATTTACGTACGGTTTGCTTATTGCTTATAGTTATCAATGCTCAGACCAAACATGCATGATAATATTTAATAAATTATCAACATACAGTTATTTTGATGTTACACTATTGGTACTATTAAATGATCATTTTATTTTGAAGATATAAGCTTAATATAAAAGCGTACTCGCCACTAAAAAAACATTTTTGATGGAATAATTCGGTTTTCCGCTGAAGTTCTTCTCTATTGAAAAATATGGTAATCCTCTTGTAACCATCGTCTCGTAACGAAACTGAAAAATTATTTCCCTTTTTTTCACCTTAACCACATTGTACTGCTGTCCAAAATATTTGTTCTGAGCTTCATATACACGTTCGATATCTTCAGTTGAGTTTGGTGCATGGCCTAAATCTTTTCCCTTCAATTTTTTTTTCAGTTTTTGACTCTATATTAAAGGTTTCGTAGAAACTGCATGGCCACAAACATATTTAGAAATAACTTGAGGACTTGGTGTTTGATATGGTCTCTATGAACTACTCCACTACTGCCGTGCCCTCCATAATTACTTAGTGACTGACGAGCGAGGTCCTCTGGTGGAATGATTTCTCCTAACCTACCATAATGTAATATGTTAGGTATGCGTCCGAAGTAACGCTCGAGGAAAAATAATTGGATTGCACTTAAATTAATTTTTTGGTTTAGAACAACANTTTGGTTTAGAACAAAATGGCACTTCATCCTGGCTTGTCCGAGACCGTGCGTGAATTTTACATTGTCTTATACGAAATTTGTTCCTCTCGAAGTGCTTAGATTATTAACAGTAGGTCAATGTGACAAGCGAATTTCAGGTTACGTGTTAGTCTGAATTAATGTTAGTAGCATATGTTATAATTTAGCGAACATTTAAAAGATGGATAAGATTTTGTTGTGGTTCAATCTCAAAAGTACTAAAATAACGTTACAGAAATCATTCGTGGAAATATGTTCTGGTGCTCGTTTAATCTCTAGAACATACGAACATTTCATGCACGTATTTGGAGATTATTTGTGACTGGTAACTTTAACAGAAAAGTAAAATAATTGCATTTTAGACCATTACATCTCTCTCTGTTCTTAACATCACACATTAACCTGAATTTATAGTACATAAANCATAACATCACACATTTACCTGAATTTACAGTACATATATGTATTACACACATTTACAAATACGTAAGTGTGGGCGCTTGTGTTCACTTTTTCTCGTTTCACATGTTTTTTTTTTCAATGGCGTTTTTTATTGTTACCGTATGCAAATCACTTAAATAATTTTTCTGTTCCCTAAAATACAGTATATTGGCTGGCTACCTGTCGTTTTCTTGTGTATTCCTACTGTACGTACATATACGCATGTACGTATGTAAATAATATTTGCCATATACCTACATATGTCTACTGTCGTGTCTGCAAATTGATTATCAGTGTGATCAGTGCCAAGAGTTTCTACCAAATAACCTCTCTGTTTATGACTATTCTTACGTGTGCTTCTCAAAAATTTAATATCGTATGTAGTGTTATACATGTTGCAATGGGATGTCCACTAAAGAAAATAAAAGCGAGACGAGACTGTTTCTAAAAACGAAGATTTTCTTATTTTTCTATACTTTCATTATTGTTATGTTATGTAAGAATTGTTGCAGAAGGAAATACGACAAATGTAATGCGACTAGAATTACGACGTAACAAATATCCTACAACACAAATTGTAGTGCTCATTGTCTACTTAACATATTGTCTTATTGGTTGTTCACGGTTAGTTGAGCACGTTTGAAAGCCCTTCCTAAGATATACTTCTGCGCCTAATTTGTATCCTTTCGTCGTATGTAAAATTAAGATTGGCATTGGCCTTTTTACTTTATTCATGCGCCAATAAAGTGTTACTGTGAAATCGTTAAAAATGTAAATGTGTAAACAATACGCTTATTTTTACTCTTATCTGCACAAAACAGAATAAAAAATACATTCCGTAGCCACAAATGTAAAAGTTACGCTTTGAATACGATGTTGGGATATGGGACTACTTTTAATATTTTGTTGCTGCCAACTTAACAGGGAACAAGTCAGTCAGCCTGTCAGTTAAAACAAATGCCTTCAGCGGTAGTACTTTTACTTTCGCTGGTTGATTTCAAAAGTGCTCAGTTTACAGTGAACCATCTATATACCAGAAAGTTATATTTATTGTATTGGTAAATATAATAAAATCTTAGAATTTCGCACATATACTTGGAATGTTTTCTGCAATACCTATGAAATATTTTCAGCTTCAAAGTTGAACATAATCTGACATATTGCTGGGTGTTACCGAAATGTGTACTTAAATAATTTTTTTAAACAAACAGCGGCTAAACTTGTAGCGCAGCATATTGTAATAAACCTAGGAATAAAATGAGATTGTATCAGTGTTTTAGGAAAGCATTTAACGCATTGAAGAATATAAAGCAGAATTAGTTTTGGTATACATATTGGTATATTAAATGTTGCTTACGACTGTTTAGGACATACATCAGAGCTATAAACTTTAATCATTTTCCACACATTTATGGAAGCAGATAAAAAAAAAAAAACGACAAGGAGCAATTCCAGATTTTGGTTTTTACTAACTTATATTTACAAATATTTTACCAGAGTGATGTGTTTCTGTCAAGGTTCTAATTGCTCCGTACGTCTTCACATTTGAGCGATTGCGGCACAAGGTACTAAGCAAAATAAATGCATCAGTCTGGCAAAACATTTACGCACAAAGATATAAACAACCGATTTCCAGTATTTCCCTTCTTAGAATATCTGTATTTTCGTCTACAAACCGGTCAACTTCAAGTAACTTATTTGGTGTTAATTATGCCCCACGCTCTATTAACATCAAAATAAAGCTGAAATGATTGAAGTCTTTCTGCCTTTCATTTCACCAATGTTTAAGTGAGTACGCACATGCGCAAACGCTCAGCGTTTGTGAATATCTTCTCAGCTGTTAAAGTTTCGACAAAGTGAATCAAAACATTTTTGTAGAAAACTCTTCTCTTAATTCTTTTTCCACACAATTTCCAAGCAATAGTTTGGTAGCAGTTTTTTTAAAAACGGTATCAAATATTTTGATCGGCAGCCATTTCGCAAAAAAATACGTTCTAAAACTAAGAGGCTCGAGGAATTTTGACATGTTTTCTTACAGCCTTGACAATTTAAAGTGCCAGATTTCAAAACTGTATGAGTTGCGTCCCTTACTCGTAAAAAAAGTGTATAATTTCTTCCTGTAGCGCTAACATAATGATGCGAGTTGCAGCACTCATTTCGCTACTGCTTGTGTCTGCGACCTGAACCGACACTTACTCGCTCACTTAATACAGCAATTATGAACTGTCAAAATCAGAATATTTGTTTATTAATATGGTTGTACGGGTTTACATATCTCACGGTCAATATCTCACTTACGTGCTCAACATTGTATGAAGTGGAAACATTTATTAGCACTCATATATGACGCCTACGGCGTCTCTAGATTTACTCGTCCGTACTCAAGCTATAGTGGAGCTCACAGGCGGGTACGTCAGTCAGGATTTAGGGCCGGCAACCATGACGAAAAGGGACAGCGCTAGGACGAAGCGACCATCGGCATGGGGAGGTCACGGTAGCAGGTGACATCAGGAAGAACACGAGTGCAGCGTCCAGGGGGAGATCCCGAAGCATTCACACGACGACGAACAAAACAACAAACCTCGAGGCAGAACAGAGGGACAGACGCCAGATTCCGCGAGCAGGCAGGAATGGCGAG
>NQII01006380.1:112844-125034 GCA_002778355.1 Clitarchus hookeri
TGGGGATACGTGGTTTTGGTGGTTTCTGCCATGTTGGATGTCATCATTGCCGCTATCTTGTGGTGGCTATCTGAAATTGTGGGTTGTCAGCCATCCGAATTCGTCTTGAAAGCATGAATCAACATACATGTTGCTTAATGTACAACTCTTTAAAATAAATTTAAATATATATTAAATTAAAAATTAAATTCATAAATTTTATCTATTTCGTCTCCGACATGGTCTAAGCAATCATATGATTGTATAAACACAATGTAAACCCCTCGTAGCATCACATGTTCCGATAGCTGAGACAGCTGATCATCTGCTCTGCTGCTCAAAGGTAGGTGGTTCGGTGCTTCACCCCTCCGAGAGACACGCACACATATATGTATTAATATACATATATAAGTTGACCTACGAAATAAATAAGCAAATAAATGCAAAAATTTTAACCACTTTATATATATATTACATGTCAACCTTATGTATGACAAGAGAGGAAGCAATGCAACAATAAACTGATGTAAACCCATGACAGTCGAGCAGAAACAAATATGGCCACTGAAAGTATGAAACGAAAAGGCGATAGAAAACAAGGTAATGGATGGAAATAAAATGCCGACCGGAAACAAAAATTTGGCCGAAAACAATTTGGCTGACAAGCCCAAGGTCAAGGACGTCCAAGATGACGACCAAAAGATGGCAACCAATGACACTATCCAAAATGGCAGACACACCCCGATCCACATCAGGCATCCTCTGTGCTATACACTAATTACAGTCTTCATATTAAATATTTTCAAGCATAACAATTATTTTCAGTTCGGAAAATTTGGAGGTCATTGACTAATTTCAGGTCAAACTTGAACTCAAATATAACCACCTTATGCATTATAGTCTGGAAAGCTGGATTTTCATTAAAATCAGTAAAATTTTAGTTCTTGTCTTAAGTAATACAAATAATTAGTTTTCGTTTCGAAAACTTTGGTGGTCGTTGTCTAATTTCATACCCGACTTTAATTGAAATTAAACTTCTTTACAAACTTCAGTCATGTGGAAAGCTTTTTCGCATATTCCAGTTCAATTCTGTGTCCGGATATAGCTGCGGTTCAGAATGTTGTTCAAGTGGGAATGACCCTGAACTGGAACAAACAGTATGTCACGTTTTTCTTCATTCACAGCCTCAGCCATTATAAAATAGCCAATATTCCCATTAGGATATATCAATTATTGTATGAATGTTTTGTTTATTACAGATAATAGAAAAATATACGAACTCAGTTAAAATCTATTTGAAGACCCAAACGATTGTTACTTTGCTATCCATACAGTAGTTCACATTTAGTTGTTCGATGGCCTTGAGTCTAGCTTAAACAGCTGTGGTACGTACGTACATACATACAAACATACGGGGAATCAGAATAATATAAGGACAGTAAATACTAGTTCATGTTTCTACTTAAATATGTAGCTATTACGTACATAAAACTATAATAACTTGTCCTAGGTGTTTATCAGTAAAGACTATTACCACAAATACAGCCATAACCTGTTAATGTAGTAAACTAGGCCTATTATGCAAATAATATTGAAAGCCTACAAATTTTTCACGTCAAATAAATATTGGGACAGTGGTTATATATATATATATATATATATCTTTCATACGACTAGTACCGCATTCCATTGGGCATTATACACTGTAATCCAGCAGTCTTGCCTTCATCGTAAACAAGAGCGGTTCGCTAGCCAAATGAGGCGAAGAAGTAAGCGTACTTCGTTCGAGCAAAGGCAACGTGTTATCTTCAATCGCGAGAAAGGTAAATGTGCAGAGAAACGGCTGAAATACTTCAAATGAAGAAAATTGAAGTGAGAAATATAATCAAGAGATACAGAGATGAGGATCAGATTGATTTAATTTCGCAATCTGGCCGTCCAAGAGCATTTGCATCTCGAGAAGAGAGACGGACTTTCAGGTGTGTGAAGAAAAATAATAAGTTAAGTGCTCCGAAATTATGTGCCTAGGTGTATGAAGTACAGACAAGAAGGTAAATTCTCAGACATTAAGAAATGTTATCAAAATGGCAGGATTGAACGGTCCGGTGGCCCGAAGAAAGCCATGATTCAACGAAATAAATAGGGAAGAGAATTAGGTTCGCAAAATAAATTATTTGTAAAGATGATGAGTGGTGGCAGAACATAATATTTGCTGATGAGAGATAATGTGACATCGTTAGTTCAGATGGGAGGACAACGGTTTTGCACAAACCAAATACAGAAATGGAAGCAAACAATCTCCTACCTACAGTGACACACGGCGGCGGAAGTATCACGGTCTGGGGGTGCATGACGGACACTGGCGTAGGAGAATTAGTTTTTGCTGAAGAGAACATGAACAAAACATTATACGTGGACCTTCTGAAGAAACGTTTCCATAAAAGTGTCGGGAAATTAGGACTTAGGGACACATTTATGTTCTATGAAGACAATGATCCCAAAATACAATGCCGACGTCGCGACGTCAGCATTGTTTATGTCGTGCAGCTGTGGTTGCTGCACAATTGTCCTAAAGTGCTCCCCAAGCTCCTTCGAGCCTTTCCGGATGACCTCTGTCGTCATCTGCTTATTAATGCCAAAAGATCGCTCCGTCCACCCCCACAGTCATCGGACTTGCATCTAATAGAGAATTTGTGGCATGAGCTCAATAACAGAGTCCGGTCTGCACCAGTAACACCTAAAGAACACCTTAAAAGACCACTTTCAGAAGAATGGTCTAACATGTCAGTGGCTTATGCGAGAAAATGGGTTCACAGTGAGCCTAATTGCCTTCNATAAAAGTGTCGGGAAATTAGGACTTAGGGACACATTTATGTTCTATGAAGACAATGATCCCAAAATACAATGCCAACGTCGCGACGTCAGCATTGTTTATGTCGTGCAGCTGTGGTTGCTGCACAATTGTCCTAAAGTGCTCCCCAAGCTCCTTCGAGCCTTTCCGGATGACCTCTGTCGTCATCTGCTTATTAATGCCAAAAGATCGCTCCGTCCACCCTCACAGTCACCGGACTTGCATCTAATAGAGAATTTGTGGCATGAGCTCAATAGCAGAGTCCGGTCTGCACCAGTAACACCTAAAGAACACCTTAAAAGGCCACTTTCAGAAGAATGGTCTAACATGTCAGTGGCTTATGCGAGAAAATGGGTTCACAGTGAGCCTAATTGCCTTCGTTAGGTCATAATGCGTAAAGGACATCCTGCTAAATATTATAATTTATTTCATGATACGGAATAAGTTGTTTTCATTATTATCTGTTATCTGTCCCAATACTTTTTTGACACTAAACAAATTTTATTTTGTTGATAATATTGATTATTTGTAAGTTTATTTTGAATAAGCGGTTTGTTTTTGAGATATTATTGTTCAGAACTATTGACTGTAACAATATTATTCATATATAATATTTCTGTTACGACTATGTAAATCAAACAATGAAAATAATACAGACTGTCCCAATATTTTTGTGTATAGTTTTTACATAATAGGAGTAGTTTACTACTTAAACAGGATGTGGCTGTATTTATAATAACAATTTTTACTAATAAACACCTAGAACAATTTATTCTAGTTCTACATACGAAATAACTACAGGTTTAAGTAGAAGCTTTAACTAGTATTTACTGTCTCAATATTATTTTGATTCACTGTATGTGCGCATAGTTCGTTGTTCCTGTTCCACATACAACATGCAGTAGTCTGAGAACAATGAGTAAGGGTAAGTAACTTTGGTTCCAAGCTGAGAGAGACAACTGTAAATTTAGGCCTTAGAGGATTTTGATTTAGAATGAAATATGACGAATAAAATCGCGAGTAAGAGACACGCAACGGTTCAGTATGCTGTTTATAAATTTAAAATTCAAGACCTTGTTAGGAACATACTAAGATAGCCTGAATAGAAACGTCTGAGTCTTCAAGAAGAACGAATAATTTTGCGGCGAGTAAAATACTGTCCCCGTATAAGCGCTCCTACTACTACACACTGAATTGCAAGTTGCTGCCGGTAATAAAATGTGTTCTGAGACAGTTCGACGGGTATTATGCATGAACGGATATAATGGTAGAGTAACAAGGAAGGTACCCCAAACCAGTAAGAAGAACTGTGCTACAAGACTGTTATTTGCCAAAAGTGTACCTAGATCTGAATAAGGAGTTTTGGAAAAATGCTTGGTCAGAGGAAACTAAATAAACCTTTTCGGCTCGTATAGTCTACACGTCTACAGGGTCTGGAGAAATCGTATACAGATTATGATGATACCAATATATTTTCCACAGTTTAACTTTTACGTGGTTTAGTTGTGGATTGGGGGTGCATGTCTGTGAAATGGGTCGGGAATATTCACTTTATTAATGGTGCAATGGGCAAAATTGTTTATTTTAAAGAAGCAAAGCGCCGGAAAAATCAGTAATGTTATTTTCTTACATTTTTCAGCATGGAAGCGACCGGAATCTGGTCTCACTAACGAAGTGTTAATTTGGAACATTCCAAAAAAAAAAATTTGAACTTCTCCTCAGTCTCCCGACCTCAACCCCATTTTACATATATGGGCATTTTCGGAGTCTCGAGCACACAGCATAAAAATGTCTTCGAAAGAGGAGCTAAACATATCGTAGTAGTGGCTGAAGAGTGGTACAGCATCAGTTTTGAAATGTGTGAGACTAGTCAACTCCATTAATAGCAGATGCCAAGCAGTTATTAAAACGAAAGGCTACTTCAAATGATAATAGAACTTCTTTTTTGTGGGTTTCATTAATTAATTCTGTTAACTGTATTAAAAACCACAGGACATAGGAAAATGAAATTTTCTTAGTTTTGTTTCGCGTTTGTGCTACATACAAACAATGTAATTGTTTATAACAAATAAAACAAATGATCCAGAATATAATTTTTGTTAAATGAAAGGCACAGAACAGTTAATTCAACAATTAGAAACANGTTAATTCAACAATTATAAACACAGATATTTAAATAAAACATGATTGTATGAACAAGACAGTTTCACGTGTATTTCTGAATTCACTTTTACGCGGACGTATTAAACCCCTTTCCATTTCAGCAAAATAAGNAAGACAGTTTCACGTGTAT
This sequence comes from Clitarchus hookeri, assembly GCA_002778355.1. Lineage (NCBI taxonomy): Eukaryota > Metazoa > Arthropoda > Insecta > Phasmatodea > Phasmatidae > Clitarchus > Clitarchus hookeri. The sequence continues at coordinate 117,968 of NQII01006380.1, forward strand.
TTCTGAATTCACTTTTACGCGGACGTATTAAACCCCTTTCCATTTCAGCAAAATAAGAATACATTTTTTACTTGGATACGTTATCTTCATATCTCGTTCAATTTCAGTGGAGAGTTTTAGGTGGCTCTTAACATCGGTGTCTTGAAAGCCGATAAGGGTAAAGCGAGGTGAGTATGGAGCCGCGCCGGAATGTAAAGGTGGAGTAAACGGGATATCCCCGATAAAACTTGCATATTAGACACATCGTCAAACATTACTCCCACTTTCGAAAATCCGGAAGTGACTCCGCCAATAATTGAACCCGGTTCATCGTGGTGGGAGGCGAGTGCTCAAGCCGCTGCGCCACCGCGGCACCAGTTCGATTACAGTGTCTGTCTTTGACTCAGCTGCCACAAGCGGAGAGAAAGCAGTGACCTGTATACCGTACATACAATGGATTGTACACACAATGCCATGGTTATCACCCTACAATGGGTATTCAGTCAAAAAGGGCGCGAGTAAATGTGACGATGTTCTATAATCATGTTTTCACGTAATAACACACTTAATTACAGCAACATTTGGGGAGCTACGTCATTCCCTGCAAATAATCTGTATTAATCGTAACTGCAGCATGACATTCCATGAATACAGTATTTCCTGTTTGGGTCTTCTTACTTGGTGNTAATCTGTATTAATCGTAACTGCAGCATGACATTCCATGAATACAGTATTTCCTGTTTGGGTCTTCTTACTTGGTGGGTTTTACTACTAGTGACAACAACGATATCATATGAATATAACATTTTATTGGCCCGAAAACAAAAATTTATACCGTTGGTAAAATAATTACGTTCGCCCAGTGGATTATATTAATTAAATATTAAAGGTTGAACAAAAATTTTCGTATTGACCAATTGTAATATTTTGCATCGTATATCCGATTTTCAACGAACATGCTAATTTTTTACTCAACCAAATATATGTGGGCGTAATTGATGTCTTCTTATATTATTGACAAACGTTATCAGGCAACTCCAACACTATCCGCTGCTTCAGAATAACCCATTATAGAGGGTTTGGCGAATAATGTTTTATGATCAGCAAATTCACTGAAATGATGAAATCTTTCCATTTTCGCGGAAACAGTACAGACTGTAACAAAATATTCCACGTATCTTCAAATAGGATCCGGAGAATGAATTTATCCCATAAATAATACCATCACTGAAAAAATAGACAAGTTTATGTTTTTGTGGTAACGGTATAGATTGTAATGAAACATTAAAAATACATTTGTAATAAGTTCGGCGAATGGAGTTATTAGATAAATAACAGCGCTTTAATACCATAATTATGTCCGTTTTTGTGAAAACTGTAAATATTATAACGGAACATTAAAATACCTTTATCTCGGGTACGGCGGAAAAATAACAAACAACTGTTTGGTTTTGCAGAAACGGTATAGATTGTAACGAAATATTATAAATAAAATTATATCTGGTCCATCACAAAAAGTTACGAGATAAGTAACACACAGAAAATAACAAAACATTTTAGGTTTTCCGAAATCAGGATAGCCGGACCGATAAACGAGCACGGGTCTCACCGAATGCTAGTTACAGCTTTTTTTTAAATAGGTGACTTTATTGACGTTTAGCTTTGCCGTTGGAGATAACGTGTGGGACGGCTTCATGACAAATTCACAGCACACATGTGCGCGACATGCGAACAGAAAATCTGCCGCGGAGGAAGCGGGGGGTTAACTCCCGACCCTCCGACTAAAAGTCGGCCACTCTACCCCTGAGCTTTGACAGCAGAGCAGCACTGCGTTATCCCGTTCGGTTTATAAATAAGTGTTACATAAGTTAATTCGTTGACTAAAACCGTTGAAATTATTCACTAACAGTTAAGATGCAACGTGGCTTTGGCCCAGAAAGCTACTATAGGCCTAATCTTAATCAAACACGGAAATAAAGTAAACAAATAAGGCACGTTTTCAAAGAGTGCAGGAGAGCGCCAGCGGGTGTACAACTTCGTGCTCTCTCTGTGCTCTCGCCCTTTCGCGCGCTCTCTGACGTCATAATGACGTGGCCGCGAGAGTGACAGTACAAGAGAGCGCTCTCTGGGCCAATTGAGACATGGCCTTTGGATCAGGGGCCTGGGACAGATTGCCACATTTGTACCCGCTTGTCAGCGGCCCTGACTTCATGTTTTACATTTATAAAAATGCGCGTAAGCTTCTGTTTTCAATGGCTTTGTTTGGCGTGTTCGGGGCATTATGTATGAGATGCTACCAGTAGACAATTTTTATATTCGATGAAGTTTAACTGTCTTATTGTTTGTGTGCGAGTACAGTAAGTTAGGTTGAAGTTTCGAAGTGTAGAAATGACAATGTTCATGACCGTATTTTACCATTATTTTTGGATAATTAGGAATTTATTGTAATGAAATATAGTTGGAGTGGGTGTTTTATATTGGGAAACTGAGCAGTACCGTCTTAAACATTTTCAGCTAACATTTCTTCCATTGCTATGGAAGTGAAAGATACTGAGAAGTTGTTCATTATCATTCCCTATTTTAGAAAATCCACCACTAGATGTTAGCCACTTAGTTTTCCATCTGCTGTCTCCTTTGATGTAAGAACTCCGCACATCAGTTCTTTTGTGAGTCTCAGAAAAAAATTAAGTATTCATTTTTGTTTCTTCGGAGATCGTAAAGCGGTTTGATATGTTTACGTTAGACTTAAAATGGGAAAGGGGGAGGGTGAGATTTCTTCACCTACGTTAATTCAGGTTAGCTTAAACTGCGTAACACACGCTAACGTCTTACTTTAACTTAAAAGGTAAAAACATTTATCCGCCCAATATCTAAAGTTGATTTACACGTGCCTTTATGGCCAGACAAAATAAAGCACGGGCAACGCACGATTGGATTGGTACTCCTTGCCGAAAAATCTAGATGAAGGAGGGGGAAAACTCTACGGGTTTTCATGAGTTGATTGTTAGACGCTAGCTATAACTTTTAGAAAAAAATCGCTTAGTTTTCAGAGTTTCGACACACGTAGCCTCGGGAGTAACACGAAAGAACAACAGTCTATTTTAAAACAATCGATTCTTCTTCGCGAGCAGAGGCCGCAGTGGCTGAGCGGTTAGCCTGCTCGCCTCCCACCAACGCGAACCAGGTTCCATCCCCGACCGGGTCACTCCGCAATTCCGCAAGTGGGAATCGTGCCGGACGATGGCGTTGGTCGGTGGGTTTTCTCGGGGCTCTGCCGTTTCCCCCTGGCCTTTCATTACGGCGCTGCTCCATACTCATTTCAACCACCTTCTTTGGCTCTCAAGACCTCGATGTTAAGAGCCGTCCGAATACCTTCACTCACTCACTTCTTCGCGAGCGAGAGTCTGCTGTGGTACGGAGTTACCTTTCCGCTGCCCTGTACGCCCGGTACAAACTACCCGCGTTCGCTAAACAAAAGACGCACTCGAAGTTTGTATTCCCATTCTCGTGCAAAGCAGATATCAAGCAAGCCTAGGAGGAAGAACCTAGGCGATGAATCTGACACAGGCGACTCCATGCTAATATAGTCTATTCGCGGTTTCTTTCTACGTTTTGAATCAAACATTTGAAAAATTACTTTATGGATGTCACGTTCGGTTGTTTCCTAAATATGTCACGACCACAAGCGTTTTATACATGTGTTAACACTGAAGTACCTTATTTTTAATTCAATTGAACCTTTACTAATATTCTATCAATAAATTATTATATTTCATTCATAACTAATCTGGATAAATGCAGGGAGAAAATATGTATGTTGGTAGCCCTGTAAGAAATATTTCCTTGGCAAAATAATATTTGATTGAGCGCACTGTCTCTTTGGTGTAATTTCCTAGATTTGGTTAAACTTTGGTTGCTTTAGGCGGAGGAATATCCTGGAAGTAGAACCTTGGTAGAGCTTCAGAAAAATTGGAAGTAACTGTGCACAGCATGTGCTAATTCCTTCAAGAGTTATTTTCTTCTGACGTTGGTGACACCACGCGTCTTATTTTCCGGCTTATTCTGAACACTGGCATTTTCTACCCCCTTGAACCAATCGCATTTTGTCAAACGGCTGTTTTGTTCAACGTTGCTTCACCCAAAATGCAGTTTTTCCCAGTTGTCTGCCTTTTTTTTTTACAGTATTTTCTTTTACATTGTTTTGCCTAATGGCGGTTCGCCAAAAACATTGAAAATTGAAACTGCGCAACGAAGTGCTTTCGATAGGACATTTCCAAATTTTCCACGTAAGTTGCAGTGAACAGGTGACCTTACTAGTGCTTCTGCAGATGCTAAAAATTCAAATGCAAATTAATTTTTCTTTTCTTGGGACCGTAACTGTTGCCACCAGAATTTGAAATGTTATAACACAAGACAATGTTGAAGAATATTTGTTTTTACGTACAGTACCTACCTTTGTCATAACATAGTTTTTGTGCTCCTGCGCATTCCGTTAGCATAATATACTGTACCGCAGGAGTATAAGACATAGCTTTAAACACAAAGCCCTCAATCCATCAATATATGTCTCAAATTTAAGGCAGAAAATATGATCTAGCATTTGGATTTCTTGGTGTTTCTATATTATTTCTAAAATATCTTCAGACCTCGAGTAAGGTAGATATAGTCTAAAGTAATTTTCAAACATTTTTGTATATTACATATTTTTTTCGTTTGTATAAGTAATAATAGCCTGAAAAAGTATGAGACTGGAGGAAATATACTTTTCGAAAATGAATTTAATGAGTTATAAGGAATTGTTTACAGTACAAATCTCAAAATTAGTACATCAGTACATTACGTACCTTAAAACATTAGGTTAATACTTGAAATAATTATTCATATTATAAGAATATGATCAAGAATGCTTCTTGCAAATTAATTCTGCAATTGGTCTGTGTTGCAGTTTTAACTTTTGAGATAAAATTGAAAGTCAAAATAGCAAGAAATAAATCCCCTGCTGCTGTGGTACTGAGTGTCCAATTTCAAAGAAATTACAGCATTCCAGTCACGTGACTTCACTTAACTGTTTAGCTGGAGACCAACTTGATATTAAAATTAATTTTCGAAATTTGAACGAATTAAGTTAAAATTCTCATATTTACGCTAAGAAACAAGTGTGACTTTTCATATGATTGATATTTTTATTCATTTATCATCGATATCGTGTCACGAAACCATAAAATATCCAACAACAAATTTTGGTTCTTGAACAGTCTTAACATCTCCCACGAACCCTGTAAATGGAAATTGGCCTATGACCACAAAAGGAAATAATTATAATTGTGGGGATTATTATTATTGCCATTGTCGTTTAGTTAGGTATGATATAAACATAATAAGAACACGGAGATAAGACATACAATTCTATATCGATACGTAGGTTCTTTACTGCACGTGTTTAAATCTGCGAGAGCGTATTCGATACACGTTTGAACCTGACCTTTGATCTTATCGCACTTTCTCGTTCACAGAGACACGTAATTCAAGGAGCTCGTCTACCTAGGGGCTTGTTGGCGTGAGCAAAAACAAAGTACAGTGACTAAGGGTAACGATGGGTGTTCAGCACAAGGAGTTTCATAGCAGGTTCACTTGAACCTTTTGAAATCAAAAACTGCTAATCCGCTTCAGTCCTTCGTGTAAATTTCCTGCTAATTAACATTCCCGTAATCCCAATAGCACTTCTACTTCAATCATGTAACGCTATGATACTGCTAAAAATCTAAGTATATTTTATCGGGACAATTCTCCCTNAGCACTTCTACTTCAATCATGTAACGCTATGATACTGCTAAAAATCTAAGTATATTTTATCGGGACAATTCTCCCTAGCACCTATATAAGATAAACAAATTTTTTGTCTTCAAATTTACATAACATTACAAGACATTAGGGACTTATTTAAGTTTCTGATAAAACAAAATAACTAAATTTAATTTTTATTTAATTGTAACGCAAAAATATTCGCACAACTAATATTAACAACATTGAACTACCTTATCACAACTATTTCTTTTGTTATTTTCAGTGAGCGCAATATTGAATGTCTATCTCAATTCTAATTATTAAAGTCCTTATAACTGTCTCAATCTTAGTTACAGTGACTTAATCCACACTCGGTATTTACACATATTCAATCTGTCTATTGCCATAATTCAAAATGTCTTACACTCAAGCATCCAGTTCAGTAGTCCCGCCCGTCAATCTCACTCTTCACTGTGCCGATACTCGCAGTCCGCAGACTACACTTCCGATGGTCGCTCTCGTCGCCACTCGTAGCTTTGCTGTCTTCACACACCTGGCTCTTGAGGCCGTGCAATGCTCCAAACTCTATAGACTGTCGTCTCGGAGGCCCACCGCGGCCGGCCCAATCCAGAAGTTTCCCAGCACTCTTGGGCCCGGTAATGGAGGTGGTGGCGATTGCCAGAACACCCTTGCAACAATAACCCCAGGCACTCAAACCTTTCAATGACGAGGAAGCAAGAGACCCGCTAGTCTTATCACGGCAGCGGTACTTCTTTGTAAATATCCGCGCACTACTCGGGTTTCCACTCTGTCCTTGACACACTGCTTCTCTCTCTCTCTCTCTCTCTCTCTCTCGAGCGGGCAGGGGCAAGGAAAGAGATGCAGAGCAACATCTAAAAGTATTTTCTATAAGAAGAAATATAGAGAAATTTTTCGTAATTGGCTAGCTATATTGTTTTATTAAAGTCATTTTCACAGTAGTCGTTTTTAAGGATGATTCTGCGAAGGAAAACGATTTCCTTCGGCAAAATGAAGATGAAGGAACAACACAGCATACAGTTTGAACTCAATAAGTAAATATTTCCACGCCTAGAAGTACCGAACTAAAACACCATTCAAAAATACTGTTTACTGGCTAAGCATATGGCTGCAAATCCTTGGCAACTGGAGTGAAAGCACACCCGCCTTTATTAATTAACCGATTGCTCACGCTTTCTATTTATATAGACCACTCACTAAAATATTTTTAGTTTCTATACGTGGGTGAAGCAGAACTGTTAAAATATTTTGTATATTACGAGGAA